>VOQZ01001647.1:0-23891 GCA_008079305.1 Phytophthora palmivora | reverse complement strand
AATTCGCCTCACACTTGCGTTCGTTGGTGCTAAAATGGCTCGTTCAACGAAGTACTCATCCGGCAGATTGTCGGCACCAACACCAGGATACACTGCATCAATGAGCGCATTGACATTGCGCTTTCGCCTGTCCTCGTCAGGATCATCAAACCTCGATCAGCAGATGTTTCCGTTGGCGGGATAAAGATTAAAGTTTGGCGGTGCTTCCATGGTTTCGTTCTCTTGGTTTCTTCGTCATCCCATCGATCATCTGCTCGTGCCTGGTACAATGCACATGTCGTGTGGAAGACATATTGTCGTTCTCACTGATTTCGGAGTTAATTAACCGGATATCGACCCTCCCAATCTGAAGTAAGAAGTCGGAAAACTCGGCCAATTCAGCGGCGCTTGCTGGTCCGGAGCGTCTGAACACGCAGGTTCTCAGACAGACGCACTTGTTGTAAATGGCTCCACAGCGGGGAAGACTTGAAGCAAGCCTCCAGCGTTTCAGCCCGAGTCGCATCCCTTCAAGACCAGGCAGGATCTGTCGATGGTCTCCACTGAAACCATGACCTTGCCTCCGAATGGCTCCAACTCGTTCTTCATAATATCCGGAACGACCGATCCACAGCTTCGAACACGCTCGATGCATCATGGGAGCTTCATCCCAGATGATTAAACTTGCCTTGCGGATCAGTTCTGCCTTCTGGCTCTGCCAAGACAGGAGACATGTCGAAAACTCAGACAGTTTAAGCGGGATCCGAAACGTAGAATGTGCCGTGTGTCCTCCTGTCAACAACGTCGCTGCAATTCCCACTGGAAGCCACGGCTATCGCCACCTTTCTCTGTAGACGAACATGAGCAAGTATCTGCTCCAGCAAGAAGATTTGCCAGTTCCACCCGGGCCGTCCACAAAAAACAGCTTCTGTCCACCGACTGGGTGATAAACAGCTTCGATGACTTGGTCAAAAATGTCTTTCTGGTTCTCGTTCATCTGATCCGCAAGCGTCGCAGTTCTCTCGAGGTCGTCCGGTTCGTACGTGCTACCTCCTGTGCGACGATATCCAGGATCCGCAGACTGGCGCGCGACTTCATCAGAAACATCGCTGTACGTTTCAAGGTCAGGAAGGCCATACCTACTCAGCGTTTTCCGTTCGAAATCAGATAGTCCGCCAACCACATCAGGCACTTATACTCTGCCATGCGCCAGCTAACTTCCTCGTCACGGTCAATGTTATTTTGCGCGTCTCTTTCCTGGATGGATCTGAAAAAGTCTTCTGACAAATCCTTCTTAAACCGATCCCACAGAGCAGAAGCATGGTCAGGTAGCGAAAAACAAAAAAATGATTCCCAAAAGTTGGCGCAAAGCGGATGGCATCTTAAACTAAACTGCCTCCGCTAAGCATTCTTCCCACTCTTGATCATTTTCCAAGTACCCGGCAGCCAGTGCTGCGTCGTGAAAGGTATCGTAGACCACTCCATTCACTGTGCGAATATCTTCGAATGATTTGGGTGATCGGCGATGGCACATAGAAGTCTAAGGTAAAAACCGCTCTGGGTCTTGTGGCGAGACGTGTACCAAATAGCCCAGCGAAGCAACGTATCTTCTGTACGGTACCCAAACTTCAAAACGATCATCCCACCTGTACTTCACAGGCACATCCTTGTACAGCAAATCAGCGGTCCCTTCTGGATCTTGCACACACAAATTGAAAAATGCAGTCAACTTCGTTCGATCTCCTCGCCGGACCAAGTTCTGAAGCTGCGAGTCGTTGCATGATCTCGATACGTCACCAGACTCATTCCTTCCAGGTGGATAGGAAGATTCACAACGGCATGTGAAGAACCTTGTGTGGGAAAGCCGAACAGCCGCATGCAGCCTCTACCGGAGAAATATAGCGACCCAGCAAGTACTGGAGAATCTCGTTCGCCTGAATTTCCTCTCTTCAATAGTGATCGTCGTCATATCCGAACCCTGTAGACATACTTGTAGATGTATCACTGCCTTGTTTGTAGCGCATACTTCACGTTGATGTGGCAGTCATATATTTCTGCGATAGAAATGGGTTGTAGGCACGACCCACTGGTTGATCTTTGCGTTATCCCCACCTCCCCTTGTGGCTCAGAATTCCTTCAGGTCGGCGACGTCTCCTGTACGTAGGATACTTATCCTCAACCATTATCGTTTCTTCTGCGAACTGTTGGGGAATTTCTTGGAGAATTTACCGTTCTTCATGCAGGGGCAGTTAGGGTTTGTTGCCCACATGGACCGTGCAACATATTTGAAATGACGGTTTCATAGAGCTCAGGGTGTGTCTCCTTGTCCGGAGCTCGGCTGACGTCAACGGTCGACATCCTCCGCCGTTACGGGCTTGTCTTCGGGCGCATAATCAGCAGAATATGGGCATGTGGTAGACCACGTTTTTGAATTCCACCACGTGAACCCGGGCAGCTACAATACCAGTAGACCTTCGTCGAGGTCCTTGTTGAGGGTCTTCAGCTTCTGCATGAACACACGCGCAACAAAGTCCGGACGGTCAGATGCCTTCTCTCCAGGTCTTAGATTTTCCTTGATTTCAGGCCAGTTCGGGTTACACGTCATGGTGATGAACAAATTGGGGCACCCGTCTCTCGGACTATAGCCATGGCATCCAGGAAACGCTGGTACATATAGCGCGGCCCTCCCGTAAAGGTTGGAGGTATAATGACCTTACGACCGATGTTCTCTGCTTCAGGTTCAGCTGAGTCTACCCCTGTGTCCCGTGATTGCCGGTAGTAGCCGTAGACCTACGTGTTGCCACTTCCTCATTTGCAGCCACTCTGTGTACATCGACAGATTCGTTCCGCAGGGCATCGGTGAGGACCTTGCAGTTTTCCAATCTGTACTGAAGTTGGTTCTTTCTATGAACCGCAGGCGTTCTTGCTCACATTTGGCCATTGGTCCACACAACAACTGCTGGGTCAGGCGGCCTCCTCGGAGAATGAAGAATTGCTCGCAGTCCGGTCATGAAGAACATACGATTCGTACTTCGGAGTGACATTGTCAGTGGTTTACCGTTACTGTCCACAGGGTTGCCCACATATGGAAGGTCCGTATGTCCATCCCGGCTCTCCGTACGGAAACGGAGAGGGTATGTGAAGTGGATCGTAGCTCTCACTCGTTTCATAAATTCGTTTGAAGCCTCCCTGGGGTATTCAAAATGATATCTCTATGCTCGGCGCAGCTCGATCAATAATGATAGCTGCCACTTCGGATGCAGTGGGTACATTGTGGGTACCCGGATTTGCGTTCCGCGCCACATGCCAATCGAAGCCGGAGGTCCTCATCTCGAGGCAGAAACTCATTCAGACGCAGTGCAGGGTTATCGCCAGGTGTTGCTTCACCAGCAACTAATTGGCGTGCAAACTGCTCCACGGCTGCTTGGTACGCCGGTCCAGCACGATCGATCAAAATTCTGCGGGCGTTAAGAAAACTGTTGTGTGTACCCGTTGTGGGCAGTCATCACTTGGTCGATTTTCTCCAGAATAGCCGGGTCCAATCCATCTGTCATCCCCATCCGGCTTGCTACGCGTGCTTCCATATCCGGATCATTAATGTATACTTGCGCAAACATCGGTCGTCGGTTGAGTGGAGGTAGTAGTGCTCCCATGCGATGACAAACCGATCCCTGCACGCGAAAGTTGTAAACACCACTTCGAGTTACCCTTTCGTCGACGTTGAGAGAGCGGGTACGCGAGGATCCCATTGATGTGAACGCAAAGACGTTGTTGTATGCGCGGATCGATTGCTTAAATCTCGGGTTGCTAAAGAGTCTGTTAAGTTCGGCTGGAGCCACGCGAGGGTGAGGAACATCCACCAATCCCTTACGACAACAACTCCCTTCGGTTTCGTCTGGAAACTTCCAAGCGCCGCAGTGCTGACACACTCGTTCGTGCTCCAGGGTATCGTCCGTGTACCGGGAGAAATAATGGCGGCCGCCTGGAATGATAGCGGGATCGAACTCTTCGTAGTACGCAAGCCCTTTTTGGTACTTTCGCGAACGGCGTCGAAATCGTTCTCCCTCTCTTCTTCGATCAAGATCTTCTTCTGTCATCGCATCTCGTATGGCTTGTCGAGCGGCCGCGGCTCGAGCTCGTATGGTCTGTTGTTCTTCCTCCGTCATAGTCTCTCTTGTCGCTCGTCGAGCGATGGCGTCTTGATCTCGTAAATACTGACGCTCTTCCTCCGTCATGACATCTCTTCTCGCTCGCCGAGCAGTGACATCTTCATCTCGTATTGTCTGACGCTCTTCCTCCGTCATGGCATCTCTTGTTGCTCGTCGAGCAGCGGCGTCTTCGTCTCGTATTGTTTGACGATCTTCGTCCGGCATGGCATCTCTTGCGGCTCGTCGAGCGGCGGCATCTTCGTCTCGTATAATCCGACGCTCTTCCTCTGTCATGACATATCTGTTGCTCGTCGAGCAGCGGTGTTATCATCTCGTAGTGTCTGATGTTCTTCCTCTGTCATACGTTCTCTTCGCGTCCGGTGCGCTTCAGCATCCTGTTCTCTTGTATCTTCAAGTTGTTCCTCAGTCATTTCACTACGACGAACAGATGCCGCAGCAGTATTTTCCCGACGTCGCTGTTCTTGTTGCTCGCTCGAAAGATCGTTCCTTTGGATACTCTGGCAAACGCGGTTCGATTCGCGTAATTCTCCCAATTCACCGGGATTCATTAGCGCTCGCCGAACTCTCGCACGTTGGGCATCTTGTAGCCGATCTCGATCTATTTGCGACTCCGATCGGTTAGCCCTGGCCCGACGTTTCCTTTCTGCATCTGCCGCACGAACGCGAGCTAATTGAGACGGCGTCATATTGGCTCGGGAACGCCTGGCCGTTGGACTCCGTCGTGGCTCTGGGTGATTATTTATTGCAGGTTCCATGCCTACTGCAAACCCAGAGTTGGCACGTCGTGGAGGTTCTGTGACAGCGGTTGAAAGTACTTGCCACCGTCGCATTCTGTTCAGACCCGATCTCAACAGCCTGCAACGCACTGACAACGGCCGGAATGGAGTCTGCATTCTCCTGTTCTCTCGTCTCAGACTGCTGCTTTCTAAACCGGATCAAAGCTGCACTGAGGTTCTTCATTCGTCGGCGTTTCGCAGCAGGTTCTTCGTGCCCATCTGGCGCACGATAGGCTGCTTTGATTTCTTCTTCGCTTCCATACTTGCGCTTTCTTGCCATTGTTCCTACAAACACTTAACACAAATCTACGTTAGTCTAAACTCTTACTTTCTTAATTGTCTACATCTTCGCGCTTCTTCTTGTGTTGAAAAACGTGCGGTAAGCGGTTCCAGATGCCGCGGCAAAAAAATTTCCTTTTACCGAAGTAAAAGGTCTCAGTTCACCGCTAAACAAAAGGTAAGCCATAAGCCCTCAAGTCACTGTCCCCAATGACTCGGCAGGTCCGCGACCATGCCCCGTGGCTGTCCGCACGCGCCCTGTCGCGGACACAGAAGCACGGGACTGGGGTCACCCCCAAATCCAACGTGCCGGCCCCATACACGACCACTCTCCGAGGATAAGGCAGGCGGCCCGGCCAAGCCGGCTCTTCTCGCCACATGGATCTGCCTCAGCGCCTCGGCTGGGTATGAGACTTCCCATGCTGCTGGCGGGCAAACATGGGCGCCTCAGGGTCGCGGCTCCGGAGAGCAAAGGTGCGACAGGACTAAACCTTAGTACGGCAACGGGCTCCAGCTGCAACCTCCTTATCGCCCTCGTGTCCTGGAATTGTGCCTCCGGGGGTAGAAATCCCCGCCTCGGAAAGACACTTTTTGCCAGAGAGGAACGAAATTGTGACTCTACTGTAACGTTTGCTTCGAGAGGGTCGTCCTGGCAACTCTGGGCAGGGAATGGGCTCCTCTGGGGGCTGGCTAGGCCTCATCAGTATGGCCGTCTTAGGATACCCATCCCTCCGTGCAGTGGTGGATATCTCACCCAATGCACGGCTCCGGTTTCCCTCTCTAACGCGCGCAGTAAGTCTTGGTTGCCCCAGAAGGTACCAGTTCTCCCAACAGGCGGAACTCCCGAAGCCGTAAAGACTTTATTAATACGTTAATTAGCTATGTGCCTACACCTACCTAAGTTCTCTGCGGCGCTCGCTTCCTCTTAGCTGCTCTAGAGCCCCCGCAGTTCGCGCTCCTAGTGTCGTCGACGGCGCCGATTTTGAAATGGCGAAATGTGAATTTGAAATCCATTTAAGTTCGAGATAATTCGATTAGGTTCGAGATCCTTCGATTAAGTTCGAGATCGTTCAGTTAGGTTCGAAAAATCCGATTACGTTCGAATCGAGAACGTTCCAGATAAGTCCGAATCATAATGCGGACAGTGCTATTTTTGTAATTTCTGGAAAGAAAGGTCCAGTCAATAGGATAGGTGCAGCTGCTTTGATGGGTGAAAAATGTATGCAGCCGCGAACCAAAAACGATGCCAACCGAGAGGCTCAGTCCGGTGGAGAGGGTCGTGACGGAGTGACGGACAGACGGACAGACAGACAGACAGACGGACAGAGCCGGATTTTAAGGTGCGGGAAACTAGCGCTCTGGGCATCCGCTACGCGGATGCTTCGTCTAACGTTTGTTGGAGGATGTGATCTCAAACAATAATTTAGCGAAATATTGGTGGAGTGTTGTAACAATACATCTAGAAACTCATATTTGTTAGCTTTTATGGCTTCGTGTGCAATATAATAAAAAAACACTGAATGTTGTTGTAATTAGTGTCACCCCTACCCGCCCTGACCTTAGATTGTTACCATAGCAAAATGTTCACGTATCACGTTGAAAGGTCTTCTCCAACCTCATTTACCGATTCACTGAACTACTGCCCATATAGTTTGTTGTCGTTATCACGAACTATCCAAACGAATAGATATACGACAATCCAGACGATCGCTGTTGAAACTGGTGATTATACGTACCAACTGATGTTGATTGTAGGGGAATATTCAATTTAAACTACGGAAACTATTTATTAGGGAATAAATTGAAGACTGCAACGTAGCTGCATCTCCATATTATATTATGTTGTTTTCACTACTCGGCTAGATCAACTCAGTTAATTGCGGCGTGGTAGCTCAGACATTGCGGTAGCGTCAACAGCAGCGCTAATAGTTTATTTGTACTGGCGAAACTCGCTGAATCTGGTACAGAGCTGTCGATGCGCATTATCACTGTAGCGCGGCAATCATTAGTCCTATACAATCTATATCAAACTACACCATACCGTAGTAGTTTTGATAACTGCTGTAGATGATCTCTCACAACTACGCGACGTTAGACTAATTTACATCATGGTCTTCTAATGTACTCTTGATTGTAAGATGATTGAAATCACTGAATGTTACCAAGCTCCATTCTGATCCTACATAACTTGCTGCTGGCGGCCGATATCCGTTATACGCTAGGCTGTGTGGATCGTGATGTTCAGAATCTGTAGTATTAACGTATCCACCGCGTTACACGCTGCTATCAGAAAGTAGAATTCCTATTAGATTGGCTATTGTGGTAATAGTATAGCGTGTGCTACGTTGCAGCTGCCAAATCACTATAATAGTGTAACTGTCGCGATAGCTGCAGCCGAAGTCTGTGCCATCAGCGCTGGTAGATAGTTGTGCAGAACAGGTAAGCTTCGAATTGTGTATAATATTCACCTGCATCAACGTGGAGTGCAAACGGCTTGGTGAAGCTGCATAAGTAGTCTTGGGTGCGTGTCTGAGCGATCCAACAGCGCACGCATAGCTAGAATTTTATACTACTTAGTCGGCACTATAGCACATGTGCTAATACAGCACCGTCGTTAAACCAAAACCTGCTCAAGTTTCGCCACATTAAATCAGATCAACCTGCAGCTGTTAGATAGCTTAAAGTGCGAGATGAAACGAAAAAAAAGGGAAATTATACTAAAAATACCCTATCTTCTTGACTCACACTATTCTATCTGTCTGCAGAGAGCGGTGTTTGCACCCTGAACACTAACACGGTTTCGCCAGCCAGTACATATCAATTGGATGACGCAGCCAGTTAGTAGAACAGTTTTACGATCGTGGTTTTAGTATTAAATAAAAGAATAAAAAACAAATATTATTATAATAGATAATAGTAGAAAATGCTTGTCCAAAATATGGGTTCAGAATGCACTACTGTTCGATTTCAGTTAAGTTCGAGGAGGCTCCAACTAAGTGCGAATCATAATGCGGACAGTGCTACTTTTGTAATTTCTGGAAAGAAAGTTCCAGTCAATAGGATAGGTGCAGTTGCTTTGATGGGTGAAAAATGCATACAGACGCGCACCAACAGAGATGCCAACCGAGAGGCTCAGTCCGGTGGAGAGGGTCGTGACGGAGTGACGGACAGACGGACAGACGGACAGACAGACAGAGCCGGATTTTAAGGTGCGGGAAATTGTTAGTTGCATTCTTGTAGCAGAGAACACATAATACCCGCTAAAGTACGCCTGGCTTCAACATGCGGTGTATTGCGTGTCGGGCATGGTGGACCATGTGCTCCATTTCTACAGCCACGAGCATTCATGATCGGCAGCAAATGCCATGTCGTCGGCGTCGATCCTCACGCATTTGTATCAATATCTTATCAAGAGGTTACAAGACAAATAGTGCACGTCAACATCATTTAACTGATAAACCTGCAAATTCTGATTCTACTCTGAGTCTGCATCTGATTCTGTTCACGTAAAATCACGTGAAACCAGTTCAAGTTGAGGTCCTTCGCCATCCGTCCCGACGTGTGGCTTTGATCATTGATTTCTCGCTCCCTAGCACTCGTGTTGCAACACAACCACTTGTGCCTTGTTCCACACACTCTCGCGCAGCTAGCAAACCAACTACGAGCCTCTTCTCTGCAGAAACCATGGAGTCTAAAGCACCTCTCTCACTCGACGCCTTCATCAAGCTCGCTTTCTGTCTAGAAGGACGAGACAAGCTCTCAAAGGTGCACCAGCTATTGTTTTAGAATCTATAACGTCTCAGCTTTCTAACGAGTTATTAACCGTGTCTTGATGGCGTCTAGATGCTGCAATATGGTAGTCGAGCACTGGCCTTCTACGTATTATCGGCCGACCCCAAGAGCGACGTGGGGCAGCGACTCCACGCCCTCTACAAGGTCATGCAACAGTCCCGCAAGGCCTTTCGATTGGGCAAAAGTGTCACGTACTACAAGAAGCTACAGACGCTGTCCGGCAACAAGAGTCTCTCAGAAGGACAGCGGTACCTGCAGTTCATCCAGAACGTGGGCATGCTGGGCTACTTCATCACGGACAACATGGCATTTGCCAGTAAAGCCAAGGTCTTCCACTTCGACGCAGAGGAACTATCGAGACGTGGTGGCATCATGTGGTTCTGTGCCAATGTCGCGGGTTTTTTTAACGCCGTGGACAACCTCAATGCTGATGTGGAGAAGGAGAAGTGTGTGAGGGACATTTTGGCCTCGGAAGAGGACGCAACTCGAGTGGAAGCACTGCAGAACCAACTGGAGACACTGAGGAGCGGCCGCTTCAAGAAGCTGCTTGCAGTGCTCAAAGTGACGTGCGACCTCATCGTGTCGTCCAACACGAGCGGCGTGAGGTTGTCGGAACGGATCACTGGCACCAAACTGCACGACGGCATCATTGGATCTGTCGGTTGTGTCTCGGCAGCGGTGGTGCTGTACAACACGTGGCCTAGTGCTCCAAAGACTCTGCCAAAGGCTGAGAAGGTCGAGGAAGTGAAGACGGACAACAACAAGAGTGAGACGAAGAGTGAGACGGAATAAGCTTGACATTTGCGGAGACTTGAACGAAATAAGCCTCGCCTTTGGGTGATACGCTGGTGAATGATTCGTCCTATTACGCGTTATATGAAAACACGAAAGTGCTCGTTGACCTACGATCAAAGTGTTCCTGCTAGGTGACTGGAAATGCTGGCTTGGGGTATTAGCTTCCTCGTATTTTTAGTGTGTGCGATCTGTGAGTTTGCGGCCGTTATTGTTGTGGTTATTGCTCAGATTTGTTTTGTGAATGCACCGACAACTCCGTGAGTCTCTGAGCGAGCGTCTGCGGTCCGAGGTGCAGGTTTCCGCGGCGCTCTGGCAGATCAAAGATGAAAAAACACCAAGCGGCGATACGAAGAGAGGTGCGAATGGGAATAATCAGCGGTTAGTTGCCAGCGCCAATGTCAAAAGCGTAAGTGGTAAGATACTTCGTGCTGGAGGTTTGCTGATGAAATTTTGAATCTTCACGCACTGTAGACTGATGAAGGCTTTCCGTGTCCTCGAGAAGTGAAGCCGCTGCTTTTCTTCTACAAGTATCTCCAGCCTATTGGTGGTGCTGAAAACGTTGGAACCAGCGACGATAGTAATGTCAGTACTCCAACCAACAACAGTACACAGAGGAAATTGCGTGTGAATTTACCGATGACGGTCGTTTGTGAGAGAAGTAACGCCCAGGAGATGGTGCTGTGGTTACGCACAGATGCGCAAGGCAACGTGGTCCGGGACGAAAAAACACCGCTTTGGCGAAAAAAGCTGCACAACGAACTGCTAGGGACGACCGCAGGTTCTACTGTTAGTCCACCAGATAGCCAAGAAAGCGATCCAGTGCTGGCGGTGAGAAGTGTAGCACGGTGGAAAAATACCAACAAATCCAGCGGCGGAAGTGCAGTCGTCCTAACTCGAAAAACGCTAGATCCGGTGCTAGCTGTGCCGTGTGAGCTGCCCATATGCATTCAACAATTCGTGCATTGTCGTGGCTCGCAGGCAAGTGTATACCGGATATTCTGGTGCACACAAGAACGCAAGTGCTTTGCTGTCAATCTAACCAACAGGTACGATCACTTTAATACCCGTTTGAATGCATAATTAACGCCGTCGTGACACCGTTGTTCTGCTCACGGTTCGGTAGTGTAGTTTGAAAAACACAGTAGCCCCGGAGGATGCTGAGTCCATCAATAATTCCAATGTTCCTGCTACTACAGCATCGATGAGTGGGGTGTCTGCATCCGCCATGGCAGCAATGAATGCGGCATTTGAAGCAGCTATGGTAATTGCAGCCCAGACGGCTCGATTCTACTGTGTGACAGTTTCTCCAGACGCTCGAGCTTGTGCTCGATGGCCCAAGTTACGTGGAGCTGCAATTTCTGAAGGTGTGCAGGCCACGTCGCGGATTGTGGAGCATGTACAGATGCAACTTCCAACGTTGCGCTTCCAGTCAATGACGGTGGACTTTATCAAGGATACGAATGGTGTTTGGTGGCTCACGCGAGTGATAGATTTTAAGGCTTCAAGTACTGTCGAGCCGATACGAGACGAAGGAGGATTTGGTACGCGTGATTCCGCTGTTTTAATCTCCGAGACGCTCCGCTCGAAGAATGGTCGGACCAATAACGAATCGCAACTAGATGACCCCGTGTCACCTCCGCGAGAATCAACACTGTTGCGTGGGGACGAGTTCAACAACGCACTGAGCGCAAGAATGTGCTTCCTCTGTGGCTGCTCATGTGAACTTACACCGACATTCCGAGGTCAATTGATGGCTATGCTTAAAGGCGATAATGGTGATGAATACAAAGAAACCAACACGATCTCGATGGAGGCTCCAGCAATTGATGAATTCCGAATGACACTCACCATGGCACTCGACACGATCTTTCTCATGCGGCAGCGAGGTGTGAATTTGTCAGCATGGGAAAATGCTGTCAGCACGGTGCGTAAATCACAAGTGCGCGACGTCTGTGACTTTCCGACATGCATGCTATGCTACAGAATCTACCAACAGCAAAACAGACTACAATTGATCGCGCGCGAACTGCATCAAGCACTCTCACCCAACGCAACCTGCTCTGACGACGACACTGAGATTACGAGTAATTTTACGGCTGATGGAATTAGCATGGCTACTTCCGCTGCCTCAAGCCTGACCGCCACTCAGTTACTCTCGACAGAGCTGCAGTATCACGAGGAGACTCCGAAAAATGTACTTGAGGCACTGGATGCATTTCGAGCTGAAACAATACCAGCTTCACTTTTATTACGTGGAGACTCCCCTGATAACCGTCCTACATGGAGCATTTTATCACCCGTTCGTGGTGCTGACGTGGATCCTATCGCCACACAGCTCCGCCTTGTGTTCTTCTTTCACGAGTTACAGGATGGGGGACCCGACTTAGAGCCTACAGACTTCTTTTTGGAATACCAACTTGGTCAGAATGTCACTCGAGTGCACCTAGAAGGTAGCAAACGTCATACTCCCAATCGCTGGCAACTATGTGAAGCGCGCATACATTATCTTTGCGCGACATTAGAGGCTTTCAACGAATTTTGCTTGCAGAAACGGCTTCTGATCAAGTTGAAAGCAAAACCTCGGTCTCATAGAGAGATATCTGAACTGGAAGATGATGACAATACTGCAAGAGACGAAGAAGGCGTTAGTGGCGGTTCGACGGATGATTCAACTCGGTATCATGACAAGGAAGAATTTTTTGGTTATACATTACTCCCATTACGGACGGTCAATACGGCTGCGAAATGGTTCGGGAATTCGCTGCAGCCCGAAAGCCGCACAGATTACTTGCTGGAGCTACACACAGCTTCGTATGGTCTGCTCACCCTTAAGTTGACCGTTGGATTGCTGGTAGACCCCGTGCCACTAGGTCATGTTCGTGACATTCTGCGAGAATGTATATTTCTTGAGGAGCAACAACCACGTGGGGTATATTGGCCTCCAGCATCGCATTGCCTAGGTGGATTGGCAGTACCTCGTGACTGGGTGGGAGCGCTTATGCCATCCGAATACACCAAGATATTACCTATGCGGCGCAGAGGAGCTTACGGTACTCGTCCGTTGACACCATCGAGGTCTTCGCGAACCACTTCTCAAACGATACCCTCAGTAATCTGTCGAAATAGTGCCGACTTAGTGGATACTGTTGCTGCCATTTCTAGTGAAAAACCTGACCAGGGATCCACCGCTAGAAAAATGTCCAATGCGACAATTGAAAAGGATTGGGCCGAGATATCGAGCGAGCTAGCATATCCATGCGTCGCTGATAGTAGTGATCTCGTTACAGGTTCTAACACTGACCAAGAAAAACCAGAATACCAAAAATCGCGATCACTACGTTTGACAATGAACGGGACAATCCTTTCACGGGCATGTATGGCGGCAAAGCGCATTGTGCTCCGTATCACTGAGGATACCGCGGCTAAGAGCTTTCCGACCTTGTTGCTTGCAGCTATTCTACGCCATGCAAGCTTTGCTAACTCCATTTCGTCTCTGTCGAGCTGGAAATCGCCAGCCAGGTTTCAATTCACGCGGAGATACACTGTAGATCACCTACTGGCTGAAGTCAAACGCGACAATCTCCCGATATTGGGGTTGCTTGGTGAACTACTGCATGTTTTGATTGAGAATCAATCATTACCTACTCGTGTGGATGCTAGCGCGTTAGAGCTCGTGCTAAAACCATTTTGGCAGCAAGACAGCGGATGGCGCTTCATTCCCCGTACTCAAACTAGCTGTCTACCCGAGCACCGAGTGATCTGGAATCGTGCTATTCGACGCTGGGTAGCTACTTCGGATAGCACCACTATGATCGACGAAATTGTAGAACCCGCCCGACAACCTGAAGGTAATGTGGAATTGATAATGCCACAGCATAGATCCACTCTCGCGACAGTTATTGGCGAGTTTCGCACGAAAGCACTTGCAGTTGTGCTGTGCGAGTTGTTTGAGAAAATGGAGACACTGGATAACGAATACGTCGAAATTGCAGAATTGCGCTCACTGGCGAAGTGTCTCCCTGACGAAAAGTACTTGTGCGTTGAGGAGCAACTGGATCCTGAAATGGGCACTCGTGAAAGGCTAACACGAGAGACTCTCGTAGTTTTATCTGAACTGGTTGATCAACAGCGACGGCTTATGTTAAAGTCCCTTCTTCACTCTATGATGGGAAGTACTGTCATGAAGGACGCACTTGCACGATTTGATCGAGTGGGCTCTGGCGAAATGAGTCTTGAAGGTGAGTTGATTTTCCCGAACCATTTCAGTGATCTGCTGTGTTGTGACTTTGCGTTCTTACTGCAGAGTTTCGAGAACTAGCAGCTGAAGCGTTAATTTCACAGCGCAGAGCCTTCTGTGCGTTTCCGGAGGAACCAATGAAGTCAAATGATGGGTTTTGCATAAGGCACGGGCAAACAGCGTTGTATGCTACCGATAGCGCATGTGTACAATGCTCTGTTGAAGTACGTGCATTTTTCTGTTGGATCCTTCATCTTCTAACCGTGGTGCTGTTTCTGTAGTATCAAGTTATAACACCTCGTGAGCATTTTAAATCACCCGAGAACAGTCCAGAATACGAATACCACGAGCCGATCACCACAGATATTTCATGTGCTACCCTTGACGCGGCACGAAGGTCTAAGTTGAAGAATTCTCTATCAGGACGAAGCACGAATAGAGAATTCTATGCTGAAGGAATGCAAAATCTGGAACGAGAGAATTCGAGACGGATATCATCACCACCGACTATAGATACATTTCGCCGCGTTTCCACTAGTAAAAGTGGGCTTGAAGAGACCAAAGAGGTAGATAACAACTTGGGTTCTCGAAGGCGGCGAGCAATTGGTGGGAGGAAATCAACGTCCCGACAAAAAGTGGATACGGAGCTGGAGGCTGTGTTAAACCAGTTGCACGCCGCAGAACGCATTGTGATCGGTGAAGCGCAACCTAGTGAACGGAAACCTCCATTGCTTCTGTTCGGACTCGACAGTCGTCTGTGTCGACGAATTCAGAATATGTCGATATGCCACGCACCTCATGTTCCAGCATCACAAACCTCGAAAGAAACCCAAGTACGATAATAACCATGGAGACAATGCAGTCACCAATATGCAGTCAAGACGAAGCTATTGCTGATGCCGACAATGCTGCAAAGAAGAAGAAGAAGCGAATCAAGAGTAGAATTTTGAAGAAAACTGTGCAACGTACAAGGTTGACAAACACATTACCCCCATCTGCTTCGTTGTCGAAGTTACTACGTATTGAGCTTAGCGATCGAAGACGTCTTCTAACGACGAGTGCTAGCGAAACTGTTATAGAGAAGGCTGTTCGTATCGAGGAGAAACGAAAACAGGTACGAAAAGGATCATGATGTACCACCAAGAAGCCAAAGTCAACTAACTCGTGGTGTTCATGTATGTAGCTGGACAGATTGGTCCTCGCCGAGGTCCAAGAAGTAAAGCAAAGGCTTGCCAAACTGCTTGACGGAACATAACGCGTAGAATTATAACACGAACTCTGGGAATGTTAAGCGCAGTCCTTCATGCGGTAGAAGTACCAGCGTAGCCCTCCTTCCTTTTCGTTCCAATGTGGTTTCCATTCCGGAACGCGAAACTACACAACCAAAACACGTCAAGATTCAAAATCTTCGCATGCTCAAGCAACTCACCCCAATCGACAACACGTTGGCATCTGCTCTCAATTGCTTCTTCAGTCTTTCTGCAATACCCACCAACGATTCCGCGAATGCATAGACAATAACCAACTTAGCATTCGAGACGTCCGTTTGCATGACGTCTCCTAGCTCCACCCGAATTTTGTCTTGCAGCCCTTGCTTGGTCACTTCGCCCTTTGCTCGTTGGACCAGATCCTCATCCAGTTCCACACCCAGAGCATTGCAATGGAATTTCTTGACTCCCGACACCAACCAACGTCCGTCCCCGCAGCCTAAATCCACCAGTAGATCATCTGCCATCAATGCCATTTGAGCATCCTCAATCTTCGTCCATACTGCATCAATAACTGCGATTGGCGATGGACTGAAGGGTGCAAACAACTCCTTATTGCATTCTTCACTCTTTATGGTCAATGCGTCATTGGCTCGTGCCTTGGCAGCTTCCAGAACCAGTTGACGCACTCGTCGGCGACGATCTTCGGATGTAGCCATGTGCTTCAATTTAGGGATGGGGGTAGTCAGCACTGGTCGCTATAAATCCGGTTCACGCTATTCTGATTGGTAGAAACGTTGCTATGCAGCTTGTGATTGGTGGAAATGCTGACTGGAGCACCATGTCAGTGCCAAATTGGTCAAAAGCTACCAAGATGGATGCGAAGGAGGACAAGACGCCCGTTGTGCGGCCCGACGGCAACGATAGTGACAGTGATGAGGCGCCTGAAGTCGTGACGAATCAGAGCGCCACTGAGCAGGCGCTGACGCAGCGTCGTCAAGAGGACGAGGCCCGCGCACAGGCCAAAGCAGCGACCAAGAGGTGCGTCAATGTGTCAATTGCGGTTTGGAGGCTGAAGGGGGCGATAATGAGACGCTGCAACGCTTTGCAATGATAGCGAGAGGGTCAGAGAGTGTGAATTAATTGGTGGTGCTATTGTGTTGTGAGTAGGAAGAGGAAGACCAAGCAGGAGACGGAAGTACCGGAGCTTCCGGACGATGTGCTATCGGCCGTTGCTGCTCGTACTGAAGAGGAAGATGCGGCAGAGGAGGAAGAGACGGCGGCGGAACTGCGTGCGAAGAAGCGACGTGCAGTGAAAGAGGCGAAATTGGCCAAGTTGATGGAGAAGAAGACGCACACGAGGCAGTTCGGAAATATTCAGGTGCAGACGCTCGAGACGTTGGAGAATACGCAGACGAGGGAACTGTCAGCTAGTGCTAAGGAGTTTCTGGAACTGCGCTCTGCTCCGACGAGGGCGAGAATGAATGTCATGGAGGGACACCCATCGCTGTTTACCAAGAAGCAGAAACAGCGTAGTCAGCGAGCGTAGGATGGCGGAATTTATTTTTCGATGGATAACAGTTCATTGTGGTTCCGCTTAACTCTGTCAGAGCATAAATTAGAGAAGGAAATGTGGCCTAGCGAAAGCAAAGCTTCTTGGTTGCACAAACACTGTCGTAAGTGTTTTTCATATTTTGAGTCAACCTCAATCAATCGCATAAACTTTTGTGTGACGTTCCTTTCATCGAAATTGGAGAGAAAGGGACTGCTTCGAAGGGATTGAATCGGAAGCTGCCCAGGCCAATTCTTCATCATTCTCAATTTTTCTCCTCCAAGGTAAGCCATGTGTGATGACGAAGGTAAAGAATTGTTTGATCAAGACCGGATCTGGAAGAAGACTTTGGACGCAAGGAGTGGCCTTTAGTAGCACCGGTGGACTAGATGAAATCCCGATGCCAAGTGGTAGTGCTTGTGTCCAGCTCAGTGATGTTTTGGGGAAAGCGAGTGAACATTCCGGAGACTTCTCCTTTGGTGGACTAGCTGATCAACTTCCAGCGGTGCCAGGCCTTTTTGTAGATGGGATAGGGCCAATTCCAGTTCCGCTGTGGGAAGAGAGAGCGCTGAAGTTGATCGAGAAATGCGAGAAGTCTCCTTTTGGCCACAATTTCGCCACCAAATTGGATGAAAATGTCCGCAAAAGTTGGCAACTACCACCTGATCAAGTAGAACTCAAGAACCCGCAGTGGCAAATTGGGATGGAGAAGATGACGACAATAATTGCTGAGCAACTAGGGTACAACGATGTCCCTCTTCAGTGTGTTTTGTACAAATTGCTGGTATACGAGGAAGGTGGTCACTTCATCAAGCACCAGGACACGGAGAAAGAGGATGGAATGATTGCGACGTTAGTGATCCAACCTCCAAGTTTGCATGAAGGAGGTGACTTGCTGGTATATGCTGATGGTGAAGTAAAACATCGCCATGATTTTGGCAAGTCTGACGGTACGGCAACGTACCTGCCGCATTTTGCAGTGCATTATGCTGATGCAGAGCACGCTGTAGAGAAGGTGACAAAGGGATATCGTCTTGTATTGGTGTACTCGGTGTGCTTGCCATCAGCGATACGTTATCTGGAAAGGAATCCAAACAAATCACTGGTTGGAGAGCTGGCAGAAATCATTGAGACGATGGGGGCTGGTGACAACTCGTTTGCGTTGTTGCTATCTCATGAGTACACTGATAATAGCATCACAAGATATGGTTCACGAGCACTCAAAGGCGTTGATCGAGCAAGGTTCCTCGCATTGGAGGAGGCCAACGCTTCTGTTTCAGATGAAAAGAAATTGGATTTCTTGATCGCCAAGTTGAATCATAATGTCGTGTTTTATGGTTCCTGGGGCTGTATTGGAGATTGGAATGAAAAATCACGCGACGAGAAAGTTTCTTGGTACACTACGGATGGAAAAAATCTTGGGTTTGGAGACAAAGTAACAGTGAAATTCAATTTCCTCAATCCAATCAAGGAAACGCGCTCGCAGCTTTGGAAGAAGCCCTTTGGAAGTAGCGACATGCATGGATACATGGGGAACGAGGGTCCAACGAAAAATAGCGTATATGCTCGGTACGCAATCATTGCCTGGCCTTGGATTGATAGGGTGGAAAATATGGTGAAGTTTGTAAACCTGGAAAGCGCCTTTCGCACTCTAGAAAAAAGCAAAACAAATCCCAGCTACATCGACATTATGCAAGCTAATGGATATTGCAGCCACAAAAGTGATGAAAGGTGATGACATTTTGGAGAATCTTAAGCAGAGAGGTTTATGGAGTCGCGGTGATACGGTTCCTGTTCCAGTCTCGCGCTCCCTCTGTCAAACATTGTACCGACTGTTAGAAATGTCTAACGATCCAGCACTGGTGAATCTGTTTTTTCGTGTTTTCCTCAAACATTTGCCCGACAAATCTTCTTGTGCTTACCAAATTGCGACGATTCTGAAAAAGTATAACTGGAATGACATTGGGCAAGCGCTGTTGGAAGTATTAGCTGAAAATGACTTTGGTCATTTCGCTGGACATCCCGATTATTTATTGTCAATAGTACTGGAAGTAGCTAGAAAGCTGCCGCTTGGTGATGCGCAAACGGCGTTGTTAAAAGTGGCTGTGGAGAAGGCAGAAAAGCTCGATGATGATGTTTTGGATTCGTTGCATTTAGTTGCAAACCTTGGAAACTGGTTTTAGACTGTGGAAAAGACGATGTCCTTGAAGCGCTGTTAAACAGATTCAAGTCGATGAGTCCACGGCTGCTGAAATCAACCGTTAGCGTATTATCGAAGCTACTGACGGATACCGATCTACCAGATGACAGAAAAGCAATGCTGGTGACTATTGTTCATAGTCGCAGTGAGTGGCTGAGCAGCCAAATTCGTGTGTTGGAGAAACCATTTACATGGGAAATGCCTGTTGCAGAGTTCCCTGACAATGCCGAAATCGAAAAATTTTTGCGAGGTTCGGATGAGACTATGAGTACACAGGGAGTTGTCACGTTTGAAGCATCGTGGAGAAGAAGAGCGAGTAACTTCGTTTCTAAGTACACAAACAATTCGAAACCTCTACACAAAAACGCGTCTTTCAATATGACCACTAGTGCCGACGAAACCTTTGTGACGATTTCGAAGACGCGAAAATGGTACGAAACAACCGTGAAAAACCTGGAAATTCTGAAGGACGAGCTGGAGGATCTAAAAACCATTACTACTGACACACTGGTGACGGTTATATTGACGTCACGAAAGAACAAGTGACGCCAATTTGAGGCAAAAAGTTTTTAATTTCCAAATCTACATATTTTTTACTTGTGTTTACAGATTCCGTTGATAGATAGATAGTGCTAGTGGATCTTGAAACGACGCAGACTTTGTATCAATGACAGGAGCTGCCAAAAAGGCGTCGGATGCTGCAGCGATGGCAGCAGCAGAAGCTGCTTTGGCTGCTGAAGCTCTCGAACGTGAAGCTGTAGAGGCTGAAGCTGCATTGATAGCGCAGCAAGAGGCCGAGAAAGAAGCCGCAAGACTAAAACAACAGCAAGAACAGGACGAACTCGATGTCGTAGCGGTCGGAGCCGTCGCACACGTGATTCGACGTGCTTTTCACACGTTTTATCAGCCTCCAGAGGATGCAAAACTAGAGGCAAAAAGTTGCAATGAAGATGCAACAGTTGAAGCAGAAGAAAGTGGAGATACTAGTGAATTCCCACAAATTGAAGAAGCGAAACATGATGAGAGAACATCTGAGAATATCGAGATAGAGGATAGTCCATTTATCGCTCTTGCTCAAGCTCGAAAGGAGCTTATTGCAAAGGAACTGGAGGAGAAACATGAACGAGCGAGAGCTTTATTGACATTTATGGAAAAGAGACACCAAGAAGCTGCTCAAGCTGATGCTCGAGTTGCACAAGAGTTGAGTGACCGAGGGTTGGTGATCAAGGTGCAGATTCCAGTGGGACCCACACATTTGAGACTTGATGATCACGAGTTGCGAGCTGCAGGGACGGACTTTGGTGAATTTGCAGACTCTTTGTTACATGCCAAGACGCTAGTGGCCGAGTATGAACACAGACGTAGAGAAATGAGTGGTAATTCCATGAAAACAATGGTTTCTCCATCACGAAGAACTGCTTCTGGTGAAGAGAGCAGTGAGAATGGAGAGCACATCGGTTACCTCGACACAACGACAGCGTTGGACATACGTAAGAAAGCTACGCTCAAGCAATATAAGAATCATATTGCAGAAGTGAACGAAAGACACGAAGAACAACGCGCAACTAGCTCAAAAAATGCAACGATATCACCTCAGAGAGACGATGCACATCAAGATGAAAATGATGTGCCCGACATGGGTCGAAGTACTTTAAATCCACAGCAGCAGCTCAAAGAATCAAAAGCAATGATGAATCCGGTAGAGAAACGGGAAGAATATGATGATTTTGGAACGTATGCAAACCAAACTCGACTTCGCCAGAAATCCACGATATGCAGTACCAAACCAGAACAAAATTGACCATGAGCTGGCAAAAAGCAACAGCAGCCTCAAACCATGTTTCGGCATCGTTCCAAAGCCGCCATTGTTTTTACTGACTACGATGACGTCGGTGGAATTTATGAGCAAGTGGTGTATGTACGGAATACTGATACGTTATCTCGTCGTGCACGAATTCTCCCACCAGGTACAATTTTCTTCTCTATGGCCAGCATCTCGTTTCCAGAGGAAAGTGGCATGGTTGCCCCTGGTATGCACGTAGAGCTACGCGTACGTTTTGCACCCGACTCTCGTGCCGATTACAAAGACACCTTCATTGTACAGTATGAAACAGAACAATCAGTCACAGGGACACCAGGGGCAGCAGGTTCAGCTGAAATGGTGGTGCCGTTGCTGGCACGTCGTGAGCCTCCAGAGTTGACTTTACCGCAGATAGTTCGCGCTCAGAAACACGCTTGTTGGTGGATGCTCAATCACACCTCTAGTGTGCAAAATCTAGGCGGTAAGGCGCGATTTTGGCTATTAAATGAATCAGCTTGGTCTCGACTGGAAAACCTCCAGGTTGCAAGTGTTGGAATGTCTCCTACTCGTTCAGCGGTTGAGCTACTTGGTGGCGACTATGCACTTGAAAGTACAATGGAAGTCGGTCCCTTCCGAATTACGCCTAACGATATTGAACTGGATAAAGGCCAAAGCGTTACGTTCGATCTCGTGTATACGCCTTCCGGTGTTGGTGAGCAGCGTGAACGATTCGTGATGGTGTGTGATAATTGTCTTGTACGCGTTTTTCAGCTCGTAGGTCGCGGGTGCCAGGTGGATATAGCGGCCACATGTATAAACAACGTGCCAATCGATACAACGATGGCCGAAATGGGTCCTCTGGATTGTATATTTTTCCCAAACGAGATACTCGTCAACGCCCGTGCTCAACAAACCATTGTAATCACAAACGATACTCCATTAGACATCAAGTATTGCTGGAAGATCCATCCTTTAATTGAGGAAGCGCAGACCGGTGGCGGGAGTGAAGGCAAAGATAAGGCAATGGTGTTGTCGCTTTCATCTGGATGGACTCCGCCGTATCGTATCACTCCAGAAAGTGGAGTATTTCCGCTGTCTTCGTCAAAAGAATTTATCATCGAATTTTTACCCGTTCATGCACGCATCTACGCGTGTCAAGCAACTCTCATGATAAATGATATTCCGGCATGTAGTATGCCTGGACCTGGACAAATGGCACATCTGAAAGCTGCGTTTCGATCACGCGAGGAGCTTCCGATAAGTCCACGAGCTGCGGTCAAAGCTGTAGCAAAAACGTTAAGTGAAGAAGTGCCGGGATTCTCGATGCAACTTCGCGGGCGTGGAAAACTTGGCAATTTCACAATTATACCTCATTTCACTGATTCGTGGACACCTTCGAAGATGACGGCTTGCAATGTGCTGGAAAACATGGTAGTGAATCTGTTCAAGTGTTACAGCAGAAACAGAAATATTTGGCTGTCGTGATGCTAAAAAACCAATGTAATGCTCATGTTGCATTCAAGTGGGATCTGCGCGCGGCTACGCCAACGTCATTTAGCAGCGAATGGGGGCCCTGTAGCGTCAACGTTGATAAAAGACAAGCCCCTGAATTTTGAGTTGGACCTTATCCCGCAGAATGGCGAGCTCGAACCCATGGGTCAACAACGTATCGAACTTGCATTTACACCGATGGGCCGGGTACATTCTCGCTCAGCATCCCATGCAGGATAGTAACGCCAAACGATACCAATAAATGCCGTGCGCAGCATTTTGAGCGTTGGCTGCTTCTTGAAGCTCGAGTTGCTGGTGCTGAGATCGAGATTATCACGCCAGAAGTTGATTTTGGACTAGTACTTGTTGGTGCAAGCGCAGAGTCATTTATCACAATCAGGAACCCATCGCAAAGCGTGACCACACATTGGAGATTAACACACTTAGACGTATCTCTATCAGGAGGCGATACAAGCACACATCAACAATATGCTGCGCAATCATCACTGGGTACTAAGCTTCGACGATCGAGCTCCAGGGAATCGGTAGTCTCGCATCATTCGGCGATATCCTCGAGCTCAGGACACGAGACATCTCGCAGCAGTCTTTTTACTTCGAGGGATATACCACCGCGAGCTACTGTCGCTTTTGCGCCAGAAAATGGAGAATTATTGCCTGGCAAAACGTTTATCGTGAAGGCAACTTGCATGGCTGGGTCGCTTCCAGAACGGTTTCGAGGCTTTTTCAGCTGTCAAGCAGCTCCGGAACGTCAATTATTCGCATCCAATGCCTCAACTGCACAGACTGTCGTATCGGCACGAGCTGAAATTCAGTGTCCGAATGTGTTCCTGTCAACGACGCGATTACCACTGGAACCACTTACATGGGTGTGGAGATTCACCGCACTATCGAACTCGTGAATGTTTCCAATCTTGAGGCTGCATTCAAATTCGTTGAACCGGAAGGTGCTTCTCGGTCCCATACCATTACATTTTCACCCAAGCAAGGCACAATCCACTCCAAAGAGCGACTTGTAATCACACTTAGCTACACACCTCGTCAAGTGGGTCGATTCTCAGCCATTCTCGCATGCAGCGTGCGTGGTTTACCCGCTCCACTGGGCTTCGAAGTTTCGAGCAACCACAAGGGTCTTGTACTATCGTATGAACTACTGCAAACTCCACACTCAATGCAGCTTTCGTCTCGAAATGAAATGCAACCAATCGAAATTTCCAATGCCTTGCTGCCTAAGTCGCCAAAGGAAATTGCGTTGGAGCGTGGTATTCCTCTTACCGATTGCGACTTAGAACCAGAAACAAATCCACTGAGCAACGTCCCTAAGCTAGCGTTTGGAGATAGTGTACCTCTTGAGAGAGACGAACATTATGTCTTCTCATTCGAAACTCAGCGGTATTGAAGCACTATTGATTTGGAAGCTAAAAAGTTCCCCGCTGCGACAGTAAATCCTTCACTCGTCACAACATCGACAAGTGCTACCGGGAGACCATTCGACCAAGTCGGTCAAAAATTTCTTCAGCGTCGTCATCTCCAAACAACAGCAGCACACAAGGACAGGCTTGCTCTCTCGAAAGGCTCGAGATCTGTGAGCTTCAAA
>VOQZ01001646.1:0-95791 GCA_008079305.1 Phytophthora palmivora | reverse complement strand
AGTACCGGGCCATGCGTCGAGCTGCTTTAGTTCGTCAGCACAATGCCCTCATCCGGAAAGCCTTGGCGAACAGGGATTTCCCAAAGTCGTTACTCTCGGAGCCTGGCATCTGGACTGTTCCTGACAAGGCGTGTCCCTGGATCTGGCAAGACCCCAGAGTCACCGAACTTGGTGGTCCCAAGTGTCTGAGTCTGGAGACGCAACTGGGGGACTTGGATGCCATTGAGCCTGCTCGTATGCAATGGGCCACGGTGAGCGTGGATGACGAAGAGTGGCTCCAGTATGTTCCTGATGATATCAAGAAGGATATCTTGACACCAGCGGAGCGCTCTGAGAAACCCGTCTCCCTCAGCTACTGAAAGTCCCCAGCCTCAGCCAAAAATTTCGTAGGAAGTTTGATACTGATAGGCCACTTAGTTGTCTGCATTTGTGACGTAAACCAACGGCCTCAGCAGAACCATCCATTTCCCATATTCCAATATTCTTCACTTAGTCATTGATTCACAATATCGTATTCATCAGCACATAATCTCCACAAATTCATTTTCTCCACATACACATCGTCGTTTTCACACAACAATAACATAGCCGATCACATATCTGAACACACGAATCTCAGAAATAAAATCTCTGAAGGACATGCATTCATTTCAAATGCATCTGAAAGTCAGTCTCTGCAATCTCTCAGATATCAGACTTCCAGATGCATTTTCAGAGTTGCTTAGACTCTGGGGTGATCGTCTCCAGCTTGCATTGCCTGAAACGAGCTCGTGCTCGTGCACTCTGGTTGAACTCGTAAAGTAATGCGCCACAAATCAACTTCGATAACGGTAGCCACTCAGTTTCATCGTAACCCTTCCATTTAACGAGGTATTCACGGAGACGTTTGGGACGTTCTGGTACGTTACCCCAACGAGTATCCAAAATCCTCTCCACTTCATACTCATCATTCTCAGCGTCAGGTTCCCAACTATCTTCAGGTAACAAAGCGGCATCAAAGTCATCGTCTTCTGGAATCTCGAGCTCTATCGTTGGTCGCCTGGGGAATAAGGCTCTGGGTTTCAGACGGCTCACATGCACCCAGGGATTCACACGATAACCAGTATCTTCAACCTGAGTCGTACGCGGAAGTCATCCAACATCTCATCGATTCTGAAAGGACCATGCCACATGTGAGCTAGCTTCCGGCTTAACCCCGTTGTACTTTAGGGATATAAAGCCATACGGCATCACCTATAGCAAAACCTGATTTCAGACGCTCTGATAACTCGTTCCACTTTCTGGTTTGTTTTCAGACCGGTCGCGTTTCGCTTCTTCTGGAGATCTTCGGCACAGGCCACAGCATAACTGTAGTCTCGTTGCATCTTCCTTCTCCATTCGTAGGCGGTTCGTTCCTGAGTCGTCGACGGCTTGGGTCCTAGCATAGCGGACACAGTTCACGAGCATCCCAACCATGCACCAAATAAAAAGGCGTTTCCAGACGGGTGGCATCGAACGACGTGTTCAGGGCGAACATCAGACGCTCGGCATGATCATCCCAATCACTTTGATCAGCTTCGGAGATATATGCCTTGATCGCGCGCACCACAGTTTGCACCGACCGTTCCTGTGGCCGTTAGCTTGTGGTCGGTATCCTAGAGTAGCTCGTTGTCTGCTACCCAGGAGTTCCTGAAACACTTGAACACCTCACTCATAAAGCGGGGATCCTGGTCGTGACGAATCAGAGAACTGGCTCCGAAGTTTCTGAAAACACGTTCTTCATAGGCTTCCGCCACGTCTTGAGCCGTGGTGATACTCATCGGCTTACACATCACGTACCCTGAAAACATGTCTTGGAAGAGCAAAAGGAAGGTGTTGCCGCGTGCTGACTTCGGCATATGCGTCACAAAATCCATGGACACAACCTCAAACGGTCTGCTGGCTCAATATTCCCAGGTGACGGTCCAGGATTTGGAGGTCGCCCCTTGCCGCTAGCGCAGTCCACACACTCCTTCACGAATCTTTCCACATCGGCGTACATACCCAACCAGTAGAACTCTGAACTCAGTTTCTCGAACGTCCTCTTGATTCCCTGATGTCCACCTTGATAGTCTTCGTGGGCATAATGCAGCAAGTCTGAGTACAAATCTCTGGGGACGACCAGTCTGAGTTCATCGACGTTGTCTCGAGGCCGCTCTCGGGTAGCACGACTTAGACGATACAGCACATCTCTGGAATCCAAGATGAAATCCTCAGCGACCCTTGCTAGTTTCCTGACTCGGGGCCGTGGTAGGTCTCCCACGTCACCTTTCAGAAACTTCATGAGCTCAACCAAATACGGGTCGTGGCTCTGATGTGCCTTGATTCGCCGCCAACGTTCTGCCTGGAACTCCAAAGGCCCCAGGGTTCACGCTCATCGTCGTCCTCAGGCGGATCGGCGTTATTCGGAACTTGGGCACGGGTCACAGCGATCAATACTTTAGCTGATCGTGGCAAAGGTGCGGATTCTGGGCCAGGGATTCCATCAGACTCTGGTGTCACACCGTGGTTTCAGCTGTCGCGACTTCGGACTCCTGAACTTCTGCATTTGGAGCTGGGCATGGCTTCATTAATTTTCTTGTACTTTAGACACTAGTTGTAAATGGGTGAGCTCGTCAGCGTCTTGTACCTGCCAAGCTTCCCCAAATGCCAGAGTCTTCGAAGTTAAGTAATCTGCCGCTTGGTTGAACTCACGTTTCACATGCACTAATTTCAGGGTCTGGAATTTGGTTTTCAGAGATTCAAACTCTGCCAACCTCCGCTGCAAATTAGGTTGGTTGCAGTTAATCAGTCCCTGAGCCTGTTGTATTGCGATACGTGAGTCTCCAACAACCACTAGCTCATGTATTCCATGTTCCAACGCCATCCTCAGACCGTAATTCAGACCACAATACTCCGATCATTCACAGTGACGTCCTTCAGGGGAAATCCTCGGGCTTCCAAAACATCCCACCCAGGGAGTTTCCAGAGTATACATCCACAACTTCCCAGACGAGTAGACGTCTTTGCTGCGCCATCGAAACTCAGGACATGACCCTGATAATCCGCCTCCAGCATTTCCACACTGACAGGAGCTGGCGGTTTGACTCGCCCCTTGGCTGGAATCAGGTTTTCAGAGACCTCGTCTAAATGTTCTCGGGGTGTGATGCCTGCGCCGAGTATGGCTGGAAGTCCGTCTTCATCGCGCTGGATCCGGCGAATTTCCAAGTCCCAGTGCGACAACTTCAGACCCCACTTAACGTTTCTACCATCGGTGGAATTCGACGTCAACAACCATTTCAGCACAGAGTATCTGGTATACACCACAATCACTGGACTTGACTCTACTAGCGCTCTGAAATTTTCCAAGACTCTGAGAATCGCAATCACCTCCTTTTCGGCAATATGATACCTGAGTTCAGCGTCATTCAGAACACGGCCCGTGAACCGGACTGGATGAATCACTCCATCGTACTCCTGCCCTAAAACTGCCGAGGCAGCCCAAGGGTTCGCATGTGGGATGATAACAAATGGTCTGGTTCGGTCCGGGTGTCTGAGAAGTGGGGTGGAAACTATCTTGCGTTTCAGGAGCTCAAATGCTTCTTTGGCACAAGTCAGATCCTTCCCAGAGCGGATCTGTTCATCCGTCAACTCGTACAAGGTGGCAGCGATAACCGGTAAATCTTCAATAAACTTGTTGTAGTAATTGAGACTTCCCATGAAACTCTGAACTCCCTTTAGCGTGGACGGGAACGGCAGATCTTCGACTCCTTTGACGATCTTGGGCGTCGCTCTCAGACCCTCGGCGCTGATTTCGTGGGAGAGATACGGGATCGATAACTTCCCAAATTCGCTCTTGGGCAAACTCACAGAGATGTTTCAGTAGCGAAGTCTGAAAAGCAGAGCGTTTAATCGTCACAGAGTTGGTCCCAAGTCGGCGCTCCAAGTGCAATGTCATCGATGTACGAACTTCTCCCCAGGACTGGACCCATATACGTTGGAACCGGAATGTTCCTCTGGAAAACGGTCATTGACTTGTGAGAGCCGGAATCTCTGACTTCAGCGCATGGTTTTCAGAGTTTTGAGGCTTCAGCTGCAAGAATTCCAGAACATCTGCGTCAACTCAGCCTCTTCCTCTGGTGACAGTCTCACAAATCCCCACAGGCAATTATCCAGCATAGCTTGATACACAAGAGGAGCATTCTTCAGGCCGAAAGGCATTCTCACCCACTGGAAATGTCCAAATGGACAAATAAATGCGGATATCAATCGTGCACGTTCCGTCATCCTGATCGCCCAGAAACCGCTAGCCATATCCAGACTCATAAACCACATCGCGGCCTCGAACCCAATCAGGAGGTCATCAATGAGAGGTAACGGGTAATGTGATAGCTGGATGAAACCATTCACAATTCGATAGTCGATACACATTCGTATGTCAACACCGTTCTTCTTCAAAACAATGACAATAGGGGATGCCCACGGCGAATTGGAGTACTCGATCAAACCAGTTTCCAGAAGTTTCTTGAGAAGCTCATACACCTTCAGCATGAGATGAGGAGCAACAGACCTTGGACGTTGGGCCACCGGTTTGGCGTCTCCCACGTCTAGATCACAGACCACGCCCCTTGCCGGTGCGGGCGCTGCATTACCATCTCCTAAGAAGATCTTTCTGTGGTATTTCAGAATGTCACGTAGTTTCTTCTCCATTTCTGGTGTTGTCTTTCCTGGTTCTCCAACATCAGCACTGTCAATATCGCACTCCGGTGTCAATTCCTCAATCTCTGGTAACATGACCAGTTGATCGCGCAACTGGGCAAGGAGCTCCGTGCCTTCCCGCATATAAACACCTGGTTCCAAATCCAATTCTTCGTTCGAGACTTGCATACACCGTTCATACTCCACTCGTAATTTTTCCACAGGTGTTCCGGGCATCCCTTGAACAGGGATATCCCAAGATTCGTCCATTAAGTCCAGATCATCTGCAGGTAACTGAGAAGTCTGAAAATCACTTGCAGGAGACTCTGGTCCCGAGTTCGAGGAGCCATCACCGGAACTGATGTGATCGTTGCCAGAGCCATTGGGAGAGACACTTTCAGAGGACATCTCAGAATCTCTGGTATCCACACTTGCGTTCCAGCTATCCGCCACTCCACTACAGCAGCAATCATCTGTCTGAGTGGATGCATCTAGGGCAAACGCACTCGCTTCGTGACTGGAGTCGGGTCTGATTTCACAAACTGCACTCGAGCATTATCCAACCTCGGACGTTGCAGTATCTTAGCCGGCCATGGGTAATCTGGACGCTCCACACAAGGAGGTTGCGGTATCAAAGCCTCTAGCCTTGCCTCTCGTTCCATACGCTTCTTCGTTTCTGGTGACGGATTGCTTTCCAGGATCAGTACTTCCCAATCACGATATGCAGCGGAACCTGGACGCACGAAACGCCCATGTCTCGGGAAGAAGCCATATTCCACGATTCTCGCGACATCAGAGAGCTCATTAACCCAGGTGTTCTTATCGGAAATATTGACCACGCGAACTGCCACAGGCCACGAGCGGGCAGCATAGATCAACTGTGTAACCCAACGATCACCACGTCCAGCCCACACGACTTCCCGTTGCGGATTCGTCGGACCGTAATCAATCCTAACAATCAACTCCTTACCAGGACTCAGAAGAACAGCCTCGCTTGGTCTGACAAACCTGCTACGACCAATGTGGTCACCAGGTTCCCAATTGCACATCATCACCACGACTTCGTCTGGTAACGACACCAGACCTTCACGAGTACTGATCCTCACTCCAGCGGCAAACATAAAGCCCATTCCTAAAACACATCAATTCCTTTACCAATATTCGCGACCCAAACATCCACAATGTAAACCACTCTTGGCTCAAGTGTCAACTTGATCTCGGCGCTGGCGCCGATATACGTCGGAACACCACCCATCCCTGATACCTTAGTTCGCTTGTCTGAGTCCGAGCTTACGCGCAAAGTCATAACTCAGAATGTTTATAGTCGCACCGGTATCCAGGAGAATCTTAGTCCGGCGATCATTCACAGCGCCATGTACCATCACCACATCTCGCTTAGAACGATCAGGGTAATTATCCTCCCACCAGCCGTAGCATTCGCCATCCTTCAGTCTGAATGACACTGTGTCGTCTGGTATCGGTTCGGCGTTTTCAGAAATCTCGGGTAACTTATTTCCTGAGTTTCTGAAAGGCACAGCTGATTCCTGGGTTAAAGTGGTCATGCATTGTTGGGGTTTATCTTGAACCTTTCTCAGCTCCGGTCCTACACACACTAGAACACATAACTCTGGGGTATTGCCTTGCCCGGCGCGTTTCGGATCCCCATCCGACGGGCGTATTAGTTTAACGGCTTCCCAGAGTCTGCCTCATCACCCAGGAGTCTTTCTCTCAGGTGGTTTGGCATGTCCTTCAGTGCGCCTTGACGGGCTAGTTGCTTGAGTGTTTCCAAAGTCTTCAAGTCTTCACAGGGTTTTCCGGGATGTAATTTTCCACACACTTCACAGGGGGGTGTTCGACACATTCGACTTGGATGCCCTTTTTCCTGGCACCGGTCACACGTGATATCCCTCCAGCAATCTTCTTCTGAGTGTCCCGAGCGTTGACATTTCTCGCAAAACTTGTTCCAATAACCGCCATTTTCAGGACGCCTCTGATGAAAACCCTGACCTGACGATCCAGACGGGGAATGGGGCGGCGGGCGCCATCCCATGTCTCCCATCACTCGGTACACCTCATTTGTCAGGGTCTGCGTCCAGCCAGCGCTCGGCGGAGCTGTCGAGGCACTCGAAGAAGTCTGTGTAGTGTCTCCATCACGGGTAGCCTCTGAAGTCACACTCTGAAGTCGGGAATCACCGGCTTGGTCTCTGGCATCCTGATCGGATTTTAAAGATCCCTTATGGTTTGCAGGATCATCATCGTCAGAATCTTCAGAGTCCGGGTCTCTCACGACATAAGTCCGGTTCATGCGCTTGGGCTTGAACTGTCCTCGTGGAATATTGTCTGCTCGGAAGTCTCGAGGCTTGGTGGTGGTCATTCTTGGTCACCTGTTCGCGAGACATCTTCATCCTGTTATAAAGCATACTCCAAGTCTGAATTACGTCGGAATCTCTGACCTTGTAGCGAAGTTTTCAGGCGCGCATCCTTGAGCTTCGTGATAAAACGGAGCACGTGCTTCTCAAGACGCTTGGACGATTTTCTGAAATCAATGTCGGCCTTCCCAGCGGCGGAGTTGAGTCGATAGAAGAATTCGAGCGGGGTTTCATAGTCCTTCATAGCCATTGTGAAATATCTCTCTGAATACGATGACCGCGCCTTACAGTAACGCTTCTTGAACTCTGACGACAATTCCTTCCAGTCACGGGATACATTCTTGGGGAGTTGGTTAAACCAGTCACGCGCAGATACCGGAAGCTTCAACTTGAGCTCCTGAATGCGTGTCTTGGTCGACAACCCTCCTTGAGACGCCATATTCGTGAATCGTTCCCACCAGTGGACGCGTTCCCTGAGTGTGGCTCTAGGATCGAACTCTCCGAGATTGTTGGAGTTCATGAACGGCCTCAACGTCAGAAGTGTAGTTCCAGCTTGAGCTTGCGTCGCTGCTGTCAAGTTCATCACTTCGCCAAACTCAGAGTCGTCTGAAGACGAGCTTTCCGATTCTGAGCTCGAGTCCTCCGAGTCTCCACCGGGGTCTGGTGCTTCACTACGGCGCTTCTCTCGGCGGGGCGTCTCTCGGTCTACATTAGACCGTCTAGCGTCTGATTTCCGCGGTGGATCTCGTCGTGGAGTCGATACACGCCTGGTGTCCCCCTTGGCTTCCGTCACCGAGGCTACTCGAGTCACTTGGGTTGCTGTAGTGGTCGTGGCGGCGACGCCATTCCTCTCGGCCTTCACTCGCTTCGTCACCGAGCTTCGCGCAGGGGCAGTTTGCTGGAAGGTAGCAACTTCTCGAGGAGCCACCTTGAGAGCCGGTGGGTGCGACATGGGTTCAACCCTAACCTCACTTCTGATTTCTGATCCAATTACCGGATACTTAGTTGCAACTTCAGGGTCCTCAGTGTTTAATACCGGGGTTACAGTTGCTGAATCAGGGTGACCGACCCTTCGCGCCTCTTGAACTTGGGACAATGTTGCTCGAAGGTTTCTCAACTGACCGGCTTGGAAGCGTTGCATGTTCTGAGAACTCGCTTTCTCCCTGTCGCGCTCAGCTTCCACATCTTTCATCCGCTGCTGTAAGGTCTTCATTTGGGAAATCCAGTCTCGTTTCATCTCGTCTGTCGCGCGCACACGTTGGGCTTCGGCTTCGGCTTCTCGCTGTCGCCAGCGATCAGCAAACTCTGATTCCAGACGTTGGCTTTCCGACCTCCAGAGATCTGATTTCAGCTCCTCCAGCTCTGCCACGCTGCGGCTTCGGGGTTTACTCTCCGATACCAAACTTCTCCGTTCTTCAGCATCGTCAGCACGTCTCTCCGCCTCCAGTCTCGCGTTTTCAGACTCCAACAAGCGGTCGGTGAGCGTCTGGATCTCGCGTCTTGCTTCCAAGTCGCGTTGTTCCCGACGACGGTCGCGTTCCATGGATTCTAAGCGTTCTCGGGCCAAAAACTCCATCTGCGCTTGCTCCATCCGGCTCTGCCACTCCTGCTGTTGCCTCATGACGTTCAGTTCGATCTGGGCAGGCCCTGATCTCTGAGAGCTTCGAGCTTCAGACTTCGTGCGACTCGACGCGATGGAACTCAAGCGTCGAGACGGCGTTTTCCGAAGGTCTTCACTCTTCACACTCTGGCGGTGGCTTCGATGGCTTGCACTTCGGCTGGGAACAGATGAAGGCGGAATCTCGGGCGTTGGTTGTCTGACACCCTGTGAAGGCTCATGAATGAGGGGTTGTCCTTCAGACTTTACATCTGATGCCTCAGCTTCCTCTTCCAGCATGTCGATGTCTTCAGGCTCCGACTTCACAGGAAACAACGTTCGAGTCACTTGGATTCCCATACCTTCTCCGGAGACCATTCCTCCGACGTCAGCGCCTTGGGCAATCAACGCCAGACCCTCTGCGGACAGCGGCATGTGTGATGCCGCCCCTCGACTCACAGACATCAAGGACGAGTCCGTGGAGCTTCCACGGGAAGTCTGAAACCCAGACGACTGATCATCAGAGGTCCCGATAACACTGGGAACCGGCACATCCGTCATTCGAGTTCGAGGGCTGTTACGATCTTCAGACATGGGAGTTCCGGACTCTGGTCGTGTGTTATCAGAACGACTCTCGTATTGTGGCAATGAAGACAGCGACGGCGTCGACAAGACTGACGGTGTTGACGAGACTTGTGGGCGCGGCGGCTTCTGCTGTAAGCGCTTGGACTGCGGCGGCTCATCACTGCTGGAACCATTGGAACTATGCGTCACTCGGAGTCCGGTCACCCGGAGGCGCATGATCAACTGTCGTCCTTGTAGGTCAGCATCCTTGTCAGGTAATACACCATCGGTTCCTTCTCGACTTGCTGTGTCTTCTTGTTTCATGTCTTCTGAGAGTCGGTTAACCTGTAACCTGGCAGTCACAGTGGCCCACTCAACCAGTTCCATGGCGAGACGACTCTGAAGTTCGGTCGCCACACTGCGTACCTGAGACTCAAAGATCGCTGACGCCTGGGTCTGGGACCACGTCGGGAGCAAGTTCTGGAATTCAAAACCCGCCTCGTACAGCATTGTCTGGAGAACAGCCACACACTCTGGTGCCGTCAGCGTGGTCATTGGAATCTCAACGTAGGAAAGGTCTTGAATCCGACCAAAGCCATGACGTCTCACGTGAAACTCCGAAATCCACATGTCTTCAGGGAATACAGAAGAGCACCGCCACTTGATATAGTCGCCGGTCGCTGCAGCGGCTTTCTGGAAGACGTCTACACTGGGCTTCGTCGTCGGCCATACATACTCGACGCTTGGCGGGACGACTCTACCGGCATCCATGTCTTTCCAGCGGCGGAGCTCACGACGCACATACTTTAAAGCTCGTTCTCCATCAAGCGAATCAGCCCTCCCAGACTCATCAGACGGTGTCTTCAGAGAATCTTCGGACTTGATCAGCGTGTCATCCGACATTGGTGTACCTTCAGACTTCGGAGACAGCGGAACACGATCTTCAGAGAGTCCGGGTTCTGGCTTCACTTCTTCCACGGACTGTCCGGAGGTCGTCGACTCTGAACGCAGATCGACCACTTCCGGGGACTCAACCATATCGGCGCCTCCCTCAGACGCCTCATCACCACCCTCACGGGTAGTGGTCACCTCGTCACCAGAAGCTTTGACTTCTGACGGGCCTTCCTCAGAACCTTGTTCACCAGAGACAGCGGGTGCCTCCTTAGCTTCTGGTTCCACAGAAGGCTGGTCTTCGACCGCCGGTTCTGGGACGTTCACACTCTCAGCTGCCTTATTCTCTCGCGCAGCCTTCCTCTTCTCGCGAGCCGCCCTCTGGACAGCATCCAAGTCTGGTTGCTCCTCAGGCGGCAATCCTTGAAGACGCTTGGACTGACGTGTCAGAACACCGCGACCGCGACCACGGCGTCCTCCTCTCGTAGATCCTGGTGTAGCCATCTTGAATATAGACGCTTGACAGGAAACTTTCTCTTCTTGTACTCTCAAATCCGGTGATATCACGATACCAAGATCCGGGCACGCGAACCAGTTGTCGCGAAGTCGGTGAAACTTTGATCGCGGAGCAGGTGGCGTATAGTGAACCCGGTTATATGACTACTGAAAGTATTTCAGAGCCGTACAACGTAGGTGGGCGTGTGGTACCTTGTTGTATCCCTGTGGGTTCGTTGTCTTGGGAATATGACCCTCGCCGGAGTTTAAAGTTCAAAGTGAAGAGAAGTTGTGTTTCCTGGGAGTCTGGTGTCGGGATTCAGGAAGTCCTTCCAGGAGCGTTCGGGAGTCGGAATTTCCGGAAACCAAGTAGGTTACCAGAAAATTGGTGGTCGGAAGAGGTTAATACCAGAGAGGAAGTCTGATACCGGTGTCTGAATATCACAAATCCAGAACCGAGATACTTGACTCTCAGAGATAAACCAACAAATATACAGAGTTCAGGAATATACGAATATACAGCCGTTCTTATTCTTTCTGGGCCCTTGAACGGTGGGCTAATACTCCAGGTCAACTAGGGATTCGTTACCAGACACCTGGTCTGTCTGGTATCCCTGTCACGTTCGCGCACCACCCTCTAATATAGAGGGAAATATAAACCAATACAATCAGCTATATATAACAGTCTACCTTGCACCCTGGAAACGACTGTCTAGTTTCCAGAGCCTGTCCAAACGAGCAATATGAAATGGGCTACCGCTAGAGACAAACCAAACGACCCAACTAGGATATGGAATAGGCGGGTCCTCTCAGGTCTCTACGTTACCTGATCTCCACCTAAGGGGACTGAATTTGGTGGAGATCACACGGCGTACGTCCACGACGCAGTGGCTTATATACCTCTCAAGCGGACTTGTGCAGTAGCAAGCAAATTGAACTCTGTTTATCGTTTTATCTTTCTCATAACTCTCATATATCTCTGGTAACTCTCTTCTTCTTGTCGTCCTTGGCGTTCTTCATGCATTCAGTCTTCAAATCTCAGGTACACTTGGTTCTTGTATGTATCAGGCATCTTGACTTGGTTTCAGTATACAGTCAGTATAGCCGATCTCGATGAGTTGACAGGTAGAGACGTCATCACGGGGGATGTGCAGGGTAGTCATCACTTGATTGCGTGACCTGAACTTGGTTTCAGTATGGTCAGTGTAGCAGATCCCGATGAGCTGATGGGTAGAGACGTCATCACGGGGATGTGCAGGTCTGTCATCACTTGATTGCGTGACCTGAACTTGGATTCACTTGGTTTCAGTATGGTCTTGAATCTTCGTTGGTTTCCGAGTCTGGTATCCGGGTTTTCAGAGTCTGAAACCACTTTGGTTTTCAGAGTCTTGGTCATAGAGTGTGGAATACCAGAGTCTTGAACGGAATATCATAGTACGGAGCACCAATGCTTTCAACGTACACGAAGTTCTTGAGGGTTGCGCGGGTGCGCGGCGTCCGGCGCGCGATACTTGGTCTCTGCGGGTAAGTAGTATAGATCTTTGAACCATCATCGTCGCGCTGGACGGTAACGGGATGAGGTCTCTCAGAGATACGTTCTTCTGAGAGACTTTCCGCCAGGAATTAGGCACTCATCGTCGGGGAAAGTCCGGTGACCAGACAGAGTGTATTTGACCTTCAGAGTTGTGCACACTCTGAAGTACACTTCTGGTCCATTGGGCCCCTTTACAGTCAGGCGAAGGTTCGTCTAAAATCTTCCACAGATGTCGCACGGGTGCAGCCGTGTCCCAGGCTCCCCTCTCTCATACCCCAAATTATAGCCAATCACATCGTAACGTAATATCCACCTGTCGCTCGAAAATCGGAAATAGCATCATGTCAGTTATGCGTCAACCATACCCCCTGCAGCTGGTAACAAGCAGCGTACTACTTACGAAGCTGCTGCCTCTGATCCCAGATCGTAACAGCCTTCGGGCATTCTGCCCGGAGCCGGGGTTCCGGCTCCCAAGGGTTCTGTGACTAGGGATACCCTCGCCTCTTCATTAGCAGCTAGCGCTTCCCGGATCACCGCCGTTCTCGGACGACACGCTCCACGTGAAAGTGGAGCTCCACATTCCGATCAAGGAGGGCGGGAGGACCCCTTACTCGCATTCGAGTGTGAGGCTCCTTCTCATTCACTTCTTTCTGGACTCCCCGCTTCGAGTCCTGGTCCTGCAGGGTATTTTCTACAGAACGAAGTACATCAACGCCGTCATCGAATATATGCGATCGAGATTGCACTTGACATTGGTCTTAGCGGTCTGGTAATCCAACAGCCCTTGATGCTTGATGTCCTGACGGGGGGGGTCACGAGACTCGGGAGCTCCACGGGCTGGTTGACCACCGAGTTCCAGCTTCCGCCTTAAATAAACTCCGTCGGAGCCTAGATGCTCTTGCGTATAAAGCGCATGGTCAGATGCCCTCTTATGAGCCACATAGGTATCCATTCCACTCGACTTATGGGTATAGCTCTTACCGGAGCTCATACCATGCGGCCCCAGCGTATACTTTTCGCGAGCCGCGTGGGTGCCAGCCTGCGTTTCCTTAGCATGCTTAGGCAACTCCTGTCAGTGTTGTCCGCGAGACTCAACCTCGGTTGGAAGAGGGGAGCTCGTCCACCCTTGCTCTTCTTCCGTCCTTTCAGGGGGAAGATCCTGCCGATTATCGAACCACTTAATCTGACCCACATAAAACATCGGGTGCGTCGCCATTGACTGCAGGAGGTCAAAGGTATAGATGGGTTTGTGCCTTCTGAAGATCCTAACGGGTCCAGTGAAGCGATGCTTCAGCTTGTTATTTCCAACGGAACTAACCAACGTTTATGGTAGGTTCGTAGTGTCTAAGAGGACCACGTCCCCAACCTTAAACACGGTTAAGTTTCCTTGATCTTTCTTGTCTCAGCATTCATTTTTGTCTATCCTAGGTCAACACCACTACATTTCTAACCCGGCTGATCAACGTCAGCCTGTCGTCTATAAATGATGCCAACTGTCGTTTTAAAGACTCGGACTCGATCTCCGAGACCTGGGAGGAAAAGGATTTCCGAGCCTCTCCCCTACTTACGATGGAGGCATCGGTGCATCCCCGCAAGGTTAGCGGTACTTGGGGGTGTCGTAACACATTCAAATAGAACGGAGTAAACCCCGTTGATGCGTGTACCGCATTGTTGAGCGCAAACTCAACCATAGGCAGCTGGTCCGACCAAGACCGAGGTGCCTCAGCACCGATGCTCCGAAGAGTATCTTCGAGCACGCGGTTGACGCGCTCCATCTTCGGATGGTCCGCAGTTGACATCGCCAACTTAGTTCCCAACAACTGGAAAGGGTGACCCAGAACGCCCCCGTGAAACACGGGTCTCTGTCCGAGACTATGGTCTCTGGTAGACCATGATAGCGAAACACGCTATCTAGGAACAGCTGTGCAGCTTGTTTCCCTGTGGCTTTGTCACATACCGGAGTACAAATAAATCATTTTGTTCAAACGGCAGACAAACACCAAAACGCCGGTGTTGCCCTTGTCATCGGCCGGCAGACCGAAGACGAAGTCGAGACTCATCGACTTCCAGTAATCCGCTGGCACAGGAAGGCTCTGAAGTGGAGCTGAGGCGTTGTTTGAAAGCTTCACCCTCTGACATGTTTCACATGTCTTGGCATAGTGTGTCTCCCACTTCTACATGCGTGTTCACCAAAAAATCAGTGAGACCACTTAATAAGTCTTCTCTTTGCTAAACAGGACGCCCAACGGCGCACCATGCGTCTCCAGAAGCATGTCATCCTTCAGAACCTCGTCGTTTGGAACGGCAACCCGAGGAGGATCTCCAGGGTCTACTCTGTAGTGGAATAAACCATCGGCCAGCTCATAGCGATAGAGCTGCGCCCGCTGTCAAGGCGAGAGCCTATCGAACTTCGCATCCTTGCCGCCGAAAAGCAACCGCACGTTATGTGTGTAGTTCCCGTCAGCAAGAGACGAGCATCCTGGTGATGTTGCTTCCAAACCCCGTCGGCATCTTTCTTTATGGGATCCGAAAAGGTTCGAGCAAGTTTAGCGTACGCTGCTCTGTACTTATAAAAATAGTTGGTTAGACTCTACTACTTCCGACTGTCCTTCTGTGATCTCAGGGTCGGCCAAGCCGCAATGGCTTTGACCTTCCCTGGATCGGTGCTCACGCCGACCCTGCTGACAAAGCAACCGAGGACCTTTATCTCCTCAGCTGCAAAGACGCACTTTTCGATGTTGGCATAGAGCTTGTTAGCTCACATGACCTCAAACACTCGACGGAGGTGCCTCAGATGCACCTCCATAGCCGTCTGGTCACCTTCGGCACGGCTATGGACGAATATGTCGTCAAAGTACGTCTGTGCGAACGTGTGCAATAGCATGAACAATTGGGCGATCGAGCGACTGAACGTCGCTGGGGTCATTCGAAAGGCCTTGTGGGATTACTAGCCACTCCCAAAGGATATGCTCACTGGGGTGAGAGGAATGTCACTCTCCCACATCAGGATGCGTCGACCAGATCCAGCGCGCTGTATAGCGTATAGCCTGGCATGTTGTTCAACAACACTTCCTTGCGATTGATCGTCGTCTGAGCCGGTACCGCCGCATTGTCCAGCTTATTGTAAGCATGAACAAGATGTCATTTCCCGGTCGGTTTACGAACGCAGAAGATGGGCGTCGACTGCATGGATTTCGACCCCCGCACCATGCCCGACTTCGCCGTCTCGGCGAAGAAGGCATCAATGGCCTCACACTGTTCGCGAGGTAGAGACCACTGCAGTACTTTGCGCAGCACTCTCCGATCCGGTGGGAGTTGAGACGGTGGGTGTTTCGACACACATCCGATAACCCTTTGACTAAAGGATACACTGGATCCTCTGGTTTCTTGAGAATCTCAGAACCCAAGTGCGTTGCGCGCTGATTCGTGAACCCCTCCAGGACATCCTCGTCCATTACGGAGGAAGAGTTCAAATCTTCAGGAGAGGTATCCGGTTTCAGGAGCATCATCTCCGCAATCTCTCCGGCCTTCAACTCGACCAGGAAGTCCTTTATGGACAGTTCCTCGAGTTTCAGTAGTGCTGACACCTCAGGCAACACCTCCAGACGAACGTCGCGAACCTTTATCAGAAGACCGGACACGCCGTCAAAGACATGATACTGCTCTTCGACCGGCCGTGCCGGTGGAGTCTCAGACTCCGAGTGTGGTACTTGGTTATCCACACGGGAGGTGGTCAACCCATCTCTGCCCTCAAATAGTCTTCTTAACCTCATGTGGACCTATGTTACCTACACAGGAGACGCCTTCAGCGCTCTCCTCAGCAGCCGCTGCTGCTTGCGGACCAATATTTCCCGCCTGGTCAGTGCCCTCCGGCACAGCCACAGTCGAAGCCCATACGGCGCGACGACTCTCAGTATTGGGACTTGCCGTCGTAGCAATCCGACACGCTAGGCAATGAGCCTTGGCCCCACGACTGGTTGTGAGGCTCGTCGCAGCACCTTCGTTGGAGTCAGCGACTCCCAACACTTCTCGTTGCGCAAAAGCTCCTTGTCGGTCGTCTCTGGCGGCCTAATTTCGAACAGAGGTGGGGCGTGACTCACCTGTGCTCTGCCTGAGACTGCGGGCCGACTAGCTCCAATGGTTTTGCCGCGCCAATCGATCCAGGGCTCGTGCTTTTTGATCCACGGCATACCCAGGATCACGTCGCACTTGTCCATGTCTAGGACAAGGAACGATTCCGTGCTGTAAAAGTCATCAAACTTTACAGCCAGGTCCATGTGAACCCAAGGTACTTTAACCACCGCATCACCGACCAGCTTCACCGAGACCTGGCTCCTGTATTCACTTTCATGCAAGGCGTATACAACCTTGTCGCCATTCCATGCGACCGTCTGGCGTCGAGAAAAGTTCGTCGACGCCCCAGAATCAATCAGGATTCTGAAGGGATCTCCATATCCCCGTACACTCGCGTTTACCACAAGCAGGCCGCCGCTGTTCTTCCTCGTCTCGAGAGCCCCCAGGCTATCAGGAGCTAAGCATCCATAGGGTGCGCATTCCGCACTCCTAGCATAGGGACTTAGATCTCCCCCAGTAGGGTAATAGCCAGTAAGGAGTTGAATTTAGACTGAATGTATTTATAGATAAGTTTACGTTTGGTCTGCAATACAACTTATAATTACCTATACTGAATCCTATATAATATGGCAATGAGTGGCGTGTCTCGACACTAGTCACTAGTATGAATGAGTGACTTATGTATCCATTCTCAAAAGAGTGACGACACTCTTTCATATAACCCCGTTACACGTTGTGTGCATTGGGGGGTTCCCACCAGTAAATCTTCAGTAGGCTACTGAAAAAAACTAACCAAAAAGCAGTACATGCAGTACCACTCTAATGCAAATAGCGGCAGACGATGCATTTTTTCCAAGTAGGAAATTTGCTACTCGGAATCTCTTCAGTAGGGCCGTTCTTCAGTAGGCAGGAGGGAGAGACCGAGACCCTGTTCATCGACGATGGCGGAGGCACCTGACGGCGTCGGCAGCTTGCACGAGGCTGGAGAGCGTACTGTTCGTGATCCTGTGAGTACGTCCGGAGGTGCTGAGCAGCCAAAATCTCGTGCATGAGGCAAGAACTGGATTACGGATGAAACTCTGAAGCTCGTTCAGGCTTGACGCACTGAAGTCGAGAAGCCGCGCGATACGGGGGAGAGCGCAGCTGTCCTGAACTCTGCTATATACGAAACTTTCAAAGTGCAATGCGGTGGCTCCACTCTTCGCTCAAGGCAGTGACAGATAAAAAGAATACACTACCGATCGCGTACAAGTTTATCGTGGGTTTTAATAACAACCGTGCTATAAAAGCTTTTCGATTGAAGTATTTTCTACAAGAATGACGAGGTTGAAGAATAGGTATATGAGATTCGTCGACGCTTAATGTGCATTGATCCATGAGCAGCATAGTACAAAAATGCCAACAGGACACGATCCGATTTCGATCCACTCTGTGTTCCGAGGTTTGATCCACCATTTCGCCTCTTCTTCCAGTTTGTAGACGGCGGGTATGCTGTTGGTGGTGCTGGTTGCGCTCGACATCAGCAACGTAAGGTTGGTTTCTTCGTATCCATCGCTGTCCTCGCTGCTAGTGTCCTCGCAAACGTCAAAGCGGGAGGTGAACCAGTCAAGAGCAACCAGCTCCGCGGGGGATAAACTGCGCGCCATCACAGCATTGATGATTTGAGGCTGAAATAGGAGCTACTGGAGATTTACTGGTGCGAACGCAGCGGGTGAATTCCGAGACGACACAGTTGCACAACTTTTTCAGTAGTCTACTGGAAATTTACTGGTGGGAACCCCCCATTGGGTGGCAAACGATAGCATTTTTAACACTATATCTAAATAGTCTTCGTGATTCGTACAAGGTCTTACTAATATAATTCAGTGTATCCCATTAAGGATCCACCTAAATACCAACATACACTTCGAAGAACTCGAAAAACTATTGTGTCAAGCGCCTTGCTTAGAAGAAACTTGGTATCAGGAGTATACAAACTCCTAATGAATAGCCGGTCACAAGTCCCTGGTCGTGGGGGACTTAATGGCTAGTATAGGGTAAGTTTTAGACTACTTGAATTTAGTAGTTCTCTGGATATTTATATCCAGAGTATTTGGCGGGATCGCCAAGCCGTGGATTTCCTACTAAAACACATATTTGAATACTTAAGTAAATACAGCTAACCTACGTGCTGCGCGTTACGTCTTAAACAAGAAATACAACATTTAATTACCTGTTAGAGTTTATCTCAAAATGCATGGATGTTGACGCAGTCGGTCAAGAACGACCTTCCGTTAACATTACTAAATCAGACATTCATGAAACATTCAAGCAACAACGGTTTGGGATTGAGCAATGGAGCCTCGTCAGAAGCACTTCAGGCCTCTGGTTTGTCATGTTGTGGCATCCGGGTGGAGGCGCTCGCGCTCATACGACAAAGTATCGTAGGAGTTCACTCGCTCTCCCTAACCACAGAAATCTCGTTACCTCAGCGGCGCTGCGCTCTCCATTATGAAGTCTTCACGCTCAAGTCTAACGGCGACGAAAAACCAAGACTTCATCCTAGCCACCTGTATAAACACCGTATGCTAATTAACAAACCGACCTATGTTAGCTGTTAGGATGCCTGTTCTACCTCATATTGTGTGTTGCTAGTCTATTCACTAACTACCGAAAACTGTCAAGGCCTTACAGTGGAGAAGATGATCCTCGCCCTCTCCGACATCCAACTCGGAAAATTCCCCAACGTTCTTCATTTTACGTGGGCGTAAAGAGCTTATCACAATTCCATCTGATGGCTCCACTAACGATGCAATTCTTGAAGTACTTTAGGCCTAGCAAAAGTGCTCTGGCCGAGTGCGCAAGACTACAAGAGCTTGAAGGAAGCTAGTCGTCGTCAATTGGACTGTGTGCAACGAGTCAGCACTCAGTTTTACTGAATCATCACGGAAGTACTATATCCCGCCCTACCCAGCTAGCAAGCACAAAATGCGGACCCTTTAGTAGATTAGCGGGATACCCGTTATCAGTGTATCACTGCCAACTTCGACCCAAGCCATCATCGAATGCTTGTTCAACCGCCGCTGTGAAACACCCGAAATTCTAATCTGACAAATATCCAGAGCTTCTCCGGGCAACGCACGGCATTAGTTAATTAGATAATTTGGTTTGTAATACAGATTTTAATCTGTATTACAAACCAAATTAATTTTTAAAAAAATTACCTGCGTTCACGTGTGAAGCTGCAGACTGATGGTCAGCTTAAGACTGGTCGCGACGTGATGGTCGCTGCCCTGCTTGGTGCCGAGGAGTACGGTTTTGCTACGGGTCCTCTGATTGCCCTTGGATGTATCATGATGCGCAAGTGCCACCTGAGCACGTGCCCAGTCGGCGTTGCCACACAAGGTCCTAAACTCCGTAAGAAGTTCCAGGGCCAACCTGAGCACGTGGTAAACTTCATGTTTATGCTTGCTGAGGAGGTGCATGATTACATGCGCCGTCTGGGCTTCCGTAAACTGGACGACCTCATTGGTCGGGCTGACCTGCTGAAGGTAAACCAGGATGCTCTGCACTACAAGAGCCACAAACTTGACTTGTCGCCCCTTCTAATCAACGCCAGCACACTGAACGAGGGCGCTGGTGTGAAGAAAGAGATGGAGCAGGATCACGAGATCGAGAAGTGCATTGACATGCGCCTGATCGAGAAGGCCAAGGCTGCTCTCGAGAACAAGACCCTTGTAGTGATTGAAGACATTGCCACCAACCTGGACCGCACGCTTGGTGCCACCTTGTCACACGAGATCTGCAAGCGCTACAGCGAGGAGGGCCTACCCACGGTACAGTCCACCTGAAGCTCAAGGGACACGGTGGCTAGAGTCTGACATTCGGTCTTGCGAAGGGTGTGTGTCTTGACCTGGAGGGTGACTCAAATGACTATGTCGGCAAGGCACTTTCGGGTGGTGAGGTGTCAGTATACCCGAGTCCGGATTTCTCGGAACGTGCTAACCCGGAGAACGTGATTGTGGGAAACGCTGTGCTGTACGGTGCCACGAGTGGTGAGACTATCTTCTCAGGCAAGGCTGGTGAGCGATTCTGCGTGCGTAACTCCGGTGTGCAGGCTGTGGTTGAAGGCGTGGGTGACCACGGCTGCGAGTACATGACGGGCGGCAGCGTGGTCGTCCTGGGATCGACTGGCCGCAACTTTGCTGCTGGTATGTTAGGTGGTATCGCTTACATCTACGACGAAGACAACAGCTTCCAGAAGAAGTGTAATATGGGTATGGTGGGCGTAGGCCCGTTGACTGAGACGGCATCCGCTGCTGAGATCCAGGAGGTGAAGGCTCTTATCACCAAACATCTGGATCACACGCAGTCACCTAAGGCGCAGAAATTTCTGGACAACTGGGACGCATCGGCGGCCAAGTTCACGCCTGTGATGCCGTCCGACTATGAGTGCGTGCTGCTTCAGTGCGCAGCGGTAGTCAAGGAGACGAAGAAGTCGGCTTCCGCATCCGCCTAAACTTATGATCACGAAGATATGTATGATGATATGGACGAGTGGACGAATGCAACCAGCACAAAGGCAAATAATAAAAGAATGAAATCTAAACCATGACAATCGTAGATCCGCTCGTGAAGTTATTTGCTTTGTGTGCAATCGGTTTGAACCACTTACTATAAGAATCTTCATCCACGATCTCAACCTCTCGATATACTACTAAAGACTAGTAGTAGTATTTCTTAAGAATGCCTTGACAACGCAGTGAGCTTCTTGACATATCGCTCTATCAGTTCATCGGACGTCTCCACTCCATCGAGCATCCGGTATAACTCTGCCGGTTTTTCCTTATCAACTAGCCATTTGTTGATCAGAGCGTTTTGCAAGTTGGAAGCTAGCTTCTCCATGCTGGGGTCACTCTTCGCAGCCTTTAACATTGGTAGTAGAAGTCTGTCGATGTAATTCGCCCTGAGTCCGTTGAGCATAGTTGTTTTCTGGTCTGGGTACCGCTTGTTAAAGTCATTCAAGTACTTGTTCCAGGCTTTAAATTTTGGACTGACAAGCGTCTTTTCACCTACTTTTTCGAGATGCAGGAATTGGAAGACATGCTCTGGGGGATGTTTCCGGTCTATCCAGTCTTGAAGTCGCGCATTCTCTACCATTTTGCTGATATTCACTGTACGTGGGTTTTGTAGCGCCTGCTCGATAATTCGTTCAACACCAAACCAGCTATAGCCTATACGGAGCGGTTTGTACCAGGATTCCTTGTGCATTGGATTCCGCTTATTGAAATCCTTCACGTAACGTAGCCATGACTGGAACACAGAGGTGCTAAGAACGTGATAGCCCACATCATCAATCCCTAATAACGTAAAGACGTCATAGGGGGATTTGTTACTCGCCACATAACTCTGGATCTTGCCCATTTGAATTTTGGTTGCAGTGTTTTCCATGCTGGGAAAGTTACTGGCTGCGTTGAGAATTGTGTTCAGAGGACTGTCGCTGAAGCGAGCTTCTAGCGCTGAGAATACCCTAGCCTTCTTGTCGGGGTTTTCCGTGATGAAGGAATTCATGTACGAGATCCATGTGTTGAAGAGCGGCTTGTCTCGGAAGTTATATGACGCAAGTTGTAGTAGCTCGAAGACGTCGTCGATCGATTTCTTACCGTTCAACCACATTTTCAGCTTCGCAGACTCCAATTCCGTGGCAATGTTTCTCGTCCAATCTTTCTTCTTTGCGGCATGGAGCATCTTTGTTACATCAATATCGCCAAATGTGTGACTAAATGCCTCGATCATTGTCGTTTTCTTGTCGAGATATCTCGCGTTGAAAGCATCCATGTACTTGGCCCACATGTTCAGCAATAGACTCTCAAAAGCATATTTCTAAGTCCGAGATTGATCAGAACTTTATCTGGTGTTGTTCGACTGTTGAGTCCGGCCTGGAGCCATTCCGATTCGAGCTTGGTGGCGACTCCTTTTGTTCGTTCATACATTTTGGCATCCTCCGTCACTTTAAGCAGGACACCATCACGGAGGTATTTCGTCAGTGTCGAAAACATCGACGTTGGTTCTTCAGGATGTTTTGCATTAAGGTCGTCGACGTATTTGATCCAAGAAGTGAACTCAGGTTTGCTGATAATATTTTCCCTGCCTTGTCGAGATTGAACAGACGAAAGATGTCATCGGGGTCTTTTCTCGTAGTTACCCAGTGTTGTATTTGTTCGGCTTGTAACTTTGTCGCGAGGGTCTCAGTACTAGGTACCTTCTTGGCCCTTTCGATCATTTTGAACAGTGCATCGTCGCCGTACAGGGTAGTCAGCATCGAGATCGCGGAGATTCCTTTCTTGGGAGCTTTGGCGCTCAAATCGTCTGCGTATTGGACCCAAGTAGCGAACTGGGGATTGAAGAACAACCATGTTCCATCCTGGCGAGACTCAATCGCACGAACACAATTTCCAAAGACTTTTCCTTCTCGAGCCAACTCGTAAGTTTTTTTAGGGCCACTTTCGAAGACGTGAACTGTCATGCCCGCGTCTGGCTGCTTAGCAAGCAGGCCAGAGCGCATGGGCGCAAAGGCTCTGGCATGCTTGCTAAGCAGCCAGAAGCACTTGTCACTGCGACGGCTGCCTTGACGGGCCAGCAGTCACAGTGACCATGCATTTAGCAGTAGGGACCATGCATTTAGCAGTAAGGAACATGCATTTAGTTAGATAAACATGAAGTGCCACAGAAAAAAGAGAAAAACATGCAGGGTAGCAACAAAGGCACGAAAAGAAACAGAAACAAGCAAAAGTACTAGGAAGCCCCTGTAGAACAGGAAGGCATGCATGTTTAGGGAGACCAACGTAATTCATTATTAAATACACACACTACCCCGCACTCGAGACCAACGCCCAAGGCTTCACTACAAGACAAACACTCCGACTTCAACATCGACCAACACTCTTCTCCGGCAAAAACCCGACATTTGGTAGCACTTCGGGGGGAAGTGTTGCTGGAGACTGCTGTGACCAAGCACTTCGTGCTTTGCTGCTAGGGGAGCGGATCTGGTGGGCATCGTGTTGCATACGTGTAACCAGCCCCGGTGAACCTTGCCTCAAATCGTGACCACTGTACTACAACCTTTCTTGCCTACGTACTAAGTACTGCTTCTAGGAGCGGTTAGGGCTTGCTTTTGTGAGTTCCTTAAAATCTTAGACGGCATTTGTGAAGCTGTACTGGTGGTTCAGTAGCCAACTTCAACGTGGAAGTTCTCAAGTCAACGACCTGCCCAATCGCATATACAGTCAAATTAGGAAGTAGTATAGATTATTTCCTTTAACAGGTTTTCTCTTTACTTTCTTTAAGTCAGTGCCTCTTAGAAAGTAGTTGCTCTCACCGGTATCAAGTTTCAAGGTATACAGTTTCGAGGTATACAGTTTCAAGGTATAAAGTTTCAAGGTCTCAAGTATGGCAGACCCGGCCCAGCTGATGCATAGTATGCTAGTGGCCATGGAGAAACAGACAGAACTCATCGACGAGCTGCGTAAGTCACGGCAGCTGTCTGAGTTAAAGCTGGATGGGATCAAGTTACCCAGCTACGGGGGGACGCTCAAGGAATCGTTCCAACTATACCGGGAGCAGGTTGAGCAATACTTTTTAGCGAAAGGCATAGACTGGAAGGATAGTAAATTGAGTAGACGCATTTTGGCTATATTGGCGGGGTCGCTGAAGTACGGAGCTGCGCAGTGGTACATCGTCAAGAAGGACGATGTGAAGAGTGTCGAAGACTTCTTTGAGAAGTTAGAAGAGGAATTTGTGCCTCCGGATTTGCAAGAACGTCTCCGCGACCAGATGAATGACTTGAAGGAGCGACAGTGCAAGGATTTGCCTGACTACATCAGCAGGTTTAGGCACTTGATTACTCAAGTCAAGGAGATGAGCGAACTGGACAAGATCATGTATTTCCTACGTGGTCTACCCTCCAGTATCCGCGAAGAAGTCCAGTATCGCAGGAGTGCAACGTTGACCGACGCTATAACAGTAGCGCTCGACTATGACCGGTCTCACTCGCATCGAGGACGCTCGGATGGAGCACGCGACAGACCAAGGTACCGATCGTATGACAACAGACGATCGAAGAGTAGTGACGATGGACCTGTGCCGATGGAGATCGACAACGTGAGGGTGCCATCGAAAGAGGAGTGTAAGCGCCGAAACTTGTGTTTCAGGTGTGGTAGTTCTGCTCATCGGGCCAGGAACTGTCCTGCGCAGCCGATGCAGACAGCAAGACGTAGCGCGCCGAAGTATAACTACTCGGGTCAGGCGCAAAGAGGGGGTAACACGCGAATGAACATGGTTCGCGAAGACGATGACGATAAGGTAAACACTGTCATCATGGACCGCGTGACGATGAACGTTGTAGACATCCAGGAGCAAGCGGATGCGCTACAAGCCTTCATCGAACAGACGCGTAAGGAAGTGGAAAAGACTTTCACTGCAGTGTCGGAAACGACAGAGGAGACTGGCTTGTGTGGACTACAGCCAGTAAGGGAACCCGAATTGCATGCGATGCATTCGGAAGAGGAGCCTGGTGTGTGCGGATCACCACCAGAGCGGAAGCCTGAATTGCATGCGATGCATTCAGTAGAGGGGTCTGGTGTGTGCGGATCGCCGCCTGAGCAGGAGTCTGGATTGCCTGTGACGCATCCAGAAGACGACGTGGTTAAGCAAGGATCGCGACCAACGTCAAGTGTACCGACCGACGTTAAGGTCAACGCAGTGAAGTCCGAACGCAAGAGCAACCTTTTCATTAAGAAGGGTCGCGTCAATGGCAAAGATGTCCGAATTCTGTTGGACACGGGTGCAAGTACGAACATGATTAAGCCAGGATTGGCGAGCACCGTACTGTTGTCAAGACGCTTACAGGCTCAACGCTTTGATGGGACGTTGACTCCACTGACGGATGTCAAGCATGTTGAAGCGCCAGTGAGCATGGACGGTTATTTCTTTCCGACGATGGAATTCGTGGAATGGAAACTGTCAGAATCGCACGACGTCATTTTTGGAAAACCGTGGTTTGAAGAGTTCAATCCACAAGTGAACTGGCAGACGGAAGAGGTAGTAATACCAGAACGATTGCAGTTTACAGACGTCGATGGACCTACGTTCACGAATACATTGAACGCAGGCGAGTATGAACAAGTGTTCAGAGTGAAGCTACAAATCGTGCCCGATCTGGAAGTGATTCCAGAGCCGATTAGGAAAGTCGTAGCAGAAGAGTTCAAGGATGTATTTCCTGAACAGTTACCGGATGGATTGCCTCCGATGCGTGAAGTCAATTTTGAGCTTACGCTAAAGAAGGGAGCGCAACCGAGTACTCGAGCTCCGTTCCGGATGTCAAAGATGGAACAGGATGCTTTTGAGGAATTCGTCAAGGATAAATTGCGAAAGGGTTGGATCGAAGTTTCGAACTCGCCATGGGTTTCGAATATCTTCGCAATTCCAAAGAAGGACCCGGTTACGGGAAGAATGCCGAAGAGAGCTGAGTGGTTACGTAGCGGGAATCAGCAAATTCCGTTACGTTGGGTGTTCGACTACCGCTATCTCAACAGTGTGACTGTTATCGCCAAGATTCCTTTGCCTCTAATCGAAGAACTTTTCGATAAGATGGTAGGTTGTGTCATCTACACGTTGATCGACCTAGCGCAGGGATATCATCAGATGAGGGTGGTAAAGTCAAGTCGACCGTACACAGCGTTTCGAACGCACAAAGAGACGTACCAGTGGTGTGTTGCACCTATGGGAGTGGCAGGCATGCCTGGAACATGGTCTCGTTTGATGCACGCACTGTTCGACAAATTCGAGTTCGTTGTTGTGTATCTCGATGACATATGCGTCTTCTCCAAGAGTATGGAAGAGCATGTGGAGCATTTACGTGCAGTCTGTGAAGTACTGCGACGTGAACAGTTGTATGCTCATTTGTCGAAGTGTTCGTTCGGTCAGACAGAAGTGGCATTCCTAGGACACATGGTGTCTCAGGCAGGAATAAGTGTTGATCCGAGGAAAACGGAAGCAATCGCCAAGTATCCAACTCCAACTAATAGGAAAGAGTTGTTGAGTTTCTTGGGTTTGGCAGGGTATTATCGTAGATTCATTTACGAATTTGCTGAACTTGCTCGTCCGTTGAGGGATTTAACGAAAGCATCGACTCCGTGGAATTGGTCGAAGCCTGTGGAAGAAGGCTATTTGCATCTCAAGTTAGCACTTCAGCAAGCGCCTACGCTGAAGCTGCCAGACTTTGAGCGACCATTCATCGTAACGACGGATGCATCAGGACACTGTATTGGTGGTGTTCTATCGCAGAAGTACGACGGAGCAGATCATCCGATTGCCTTCTACTCGAAGAAGTTGGATGTACATGAGCGTGGATGGCCTACACACGAGAAGGAGCTACTAGCAATCAAAGTGGCTACGGAGAAGTGGAGACACTATCTGCATGGACGACCATTCGATGTCTATACAGATAACTCAGCGTGTTCGTGGATGTTGCATCACCCACGAGTGTCACCCAAGATGGCTCGCTTCTTGACTCATTTTTCACAATTTGAGTTTACCTTGCATCATGTCAAGGGCAAGGCTAACGTTGTGGCAGAAGCTCTATCACGTCCGCCGCGGGATGCTAAGGATGAGGAAGAGGATAAGGAACCACCTCTACCCGACGTGACGTATACGGTTCATGAGTGTGACGACGCATGCGAGAAAAATGCGGCGCACATCGATGAACATAGAGCGAGGTCTTCAGTGTTACGGAGCCTTTCAACCGCAGATTCTCACTTGTTACTCGACGATGTCGACTTACGGGGGGAGAGTCGTCCGATTGGCGTACCGCAGCAGCAAGTCAACACCGTCGACTATCATTTTGTGAGTCCACACTTAGCAAGCGAAACGAAGAGAGAGTTCCAGCGTGGTTACGCGAACGACCCTGCATTCAAGCAGCAGTGGTCTAAGGGGACGGAAAAGGAAAAGTTCGTCAAGCACAACGGTCTTCTGTATTTTAGGCAGAAGAAGGGCGAAACGGTATATCGACTTTGTGTGCCGAAGTCGAAGAAGCTCCGCACAGATGTCATCATGGAATGTCATGATGGAGCAACGTCCGCACATCCAGGAGGTCGACGTACGTACCTGAAAGCAGCACAATGGTACTACTGGCCGACGATGGATAAGGACATAAGGGAGTACGTACGCACATGTGAGACGTGTGCACGATGGAAGTCAAGCAGCCAGAAGAAGAAAGGACTGCTTATGCCAATTCCCACTCCGAAGGAATGTTGGGAAGTAGTGTCAATGGACTTCATCACGGGTTTACCAGCGTCAGAGGGTTACGATGCTATATTCGTTATAGTGGACAAGCTCTCCAAACGACCAAAGTATGCTCCAACATACACGACGGCTGACGCAAAGGACACAGCGAATGTTTTCTTTGATGCTGTTGTCAGACACCACGGATTACCAAAGGTGATCATCAGTGATAGAGACTCGAAGTTCCTTTCGGACTTTTGGAAGTCACTGATGAAGTTAGTGGGTGTCAAGCTGAGCATGACGACGGCCCACAGAGCACAAGCCGATGGTCAAACGGAACGTCAGAACCTAGTGCTGGAAGATGCACTTAGGTGTATGGTGTCGTATCACGGTGACGATTGGGTGAAACACCTTGGAACAATTGAGTACGCACATTCAACACTTGTGAATGCGTCTACGAAGATGACCCCTTTCGAAGTGGATACAGGACGCAAAGTGTCGAATCTCCTAACTGAGAGGATGAAAGAACTGGTATTCTCCGAGAGTGACGGAATACTTGCAGAGTTTGCAAAGAACTTTGCACGAGAACGACAAGAGGTCGTAGAGCAAGCTCAAGAGAATTTGAAGCATGCTCAAGAACGGCAGAAAGAGTACTACGATCGCAAGCGCAGACAAGTGGTGTTTAAAGAAGGCGACTTGGTACTACTCGATACGAAGAACTTACCGCTGAAGACAGTTAACAAGAATACAGAGCTGAAAAAGGCAAAGCTAGCGGCTAAGAAGCTTGGACCATTTGTGATTGAGCGCATGATAAACGACAACGTGGCGAAGTTGATACTTCCGGCCACGATGAAGCGGCTCAACCCCACGTTCAACGTAGAGTTACTATCTCACTACCTGACAAATCGCACGGACTTTCCGAATCGACCGATTCCAAAGGCAGTCCCTATTATACTGGACGACGAGACTGGAGAAGAACTCTACATCATTGAGAAGCTACTGAAGCGACGAACCAGGCGACGCAAACGCGAATGGCTCGTGAAGTGGCATGGGTTGCCGGAACATGAGGCGACCTGGGAGCGCGAAGCAAACATCAAACATGTTTCGCATTGGCGACAACTCCTAGAAGGGTTTCGAAGCCACCAAGGCGAACTCAACCCGGGGGAGATGTCATGCCCGCGTCTGGCTGCTTAGCAAGCAGGCCAGAGCGCATGGGCGCAAAGGCTCTGGCATGCTTGCTAAGCAGCCAGAAGCACTTGTCACTGCGACGGCTGTCTTGACGGGCCAGCAGTCACAGTGACCATGCATTTAGCAGTAGGGACCATGCATTTAGCAGTAAGGAACATGCATTTAGTTAGATAAACATGAAGTGCCACAGAAAAAAGAGAAAAACATGCAGGGTAGCAACAAAGGCACGAAAAGAAACAGAAACAAGCAAAAGTACTAGGAAGCCCCTGTAGAACAGGAAGGCATGCATGTTTAGGGAGACCAACGTAATTCATTATTAAATACACACACTACCCCGCACTCGAGACCAACGCCCAAGGCTTCACTACAAGACAAACACTCCGCAACTTCAACATCGACCAACACTCTTCTCCGGCAAAAACCCGACATGAACACAGTCTTGATTTTTTCGAGAGCATATATGGCAGGTCTCACTCTCTCCTCTGTGTCTTCCTCGTTAGGAACGCTCCTAGTTCTCAATAATCTGGTGGCGGAGATACTGTTCACAGTCGATGAGTGAACTACCGGACCATTGGAAGGAGTTACTATGAAATCTGTCATTGATCTATCCGCATCGACCAAGACAGTGGAAATGAGGAAAGCAAGTCGACCATCTATTAGTAGACATACATGATCGTCTTATGGGTCAAGGAGAAAGTTGATAAACTCGATGAATGATTGTTATTTGAAGGGAAGAAATTTGCCCGGGTTTGCTTTGTCCCATTCATACATTTACCTACACCTGATAATTTTGCGTTTGGCATTCTGATCCAGGTAATGACAACGTTCGTGATGGGATTTCACAACGGTAATTGACTATAGTTTGTACTGACTCTGTTGTGAGCACATTCACAGAATACTAAGATAACGACGCAATCACTACGGACAGTGCATTCGTGCACCTCCAGTTCGTCACCGGTATATCTCTATAACTTGCTCAATCTAGTATTGACAATCATGGTTATATCGTAGGTGTCGAAGATACCCTCCTCGTTCCTCAAGATCAAATTAACATCAATGGTGTTTGGAGGGATGACACGCCTTCACGATGTGCAATATACATTAAATGAGAGGAATTTCATAATCCAGTAGAAAAGTACTGGATTGATGCCTGAAATTCCAAGATACAGTACAAATCAACTAAGTTCATTTTGCAATAGAACTCAATCGAAAGCGAAATTAATACTATACTTTGAGGGAATCTCCAGAAAGCTTCTCTGTTTATGCGATGATACCAAGACTATGTGTTTTGGAGCATTATCTTAGGCTTCAAGTATCAGCGCAATGTTAAAAACACAACATTCATAGTGATTGTCCTGGTATATTTGAAATTTGCAGAAGTGGTCTCCTTTCAGTGGATGAGAAGTCACAGTAGAAGGGCCAAGGCTCCCTTCTTCTCTACGGGAGGCAGCGCAACGCGAAGAATATCCGATATGCCTCACCTGTCGGACAAAAAAACTTCTTTAAAGGGCCCGAACGGTACAAGGAAGTACAGACTCTTTACGAAGACAACCTCTAGTGATCTGAGTAGTAGACAACTTTAACCAAGTGAGTTAGTTAGATTCTATAGAGATGACTTAAAAGTTGCGTGGAGCAATGTAAACTATGTCATGTCATGTTGTACGCGTTATGTGTCAGTGCGTCCCATTATCATTGTTCTCCATCGCAAAACTAATGCTTGCTATGTATTAGGCGTCCCATCATCACTGTTCTCCATCGCAAAACTAAAGCTTGCTATGTATTAGGCGTCCCATTATCATTGTTCTCCATCGCAAAACTAAAGCTTGCTATGTATTAGGCGTCCCATCATCACTGTTCTCCATCGCAAAACTAAAGCTTGCTATGTATTAGGCGTCCCATCATCATTGTTCTCCATCGCAAAACTAATGCTTACTATGTATTAGGCGTCCCATCATCAATGTTCTCCACCACATAACTAATGCGTACGGCACTGATTCATCATTGAAAAGCATGCCCATCAGCACCGCGCCTCAACCCGATTACAATCACTACCCCATATGCTTTTGACTACAATCTCATCTCAGGGTTACTTTTGCTGTTAGTGGTATTGCTGGTCGTGCCACCAACGTACACACATCGGATAAACAACATTAGTTCTCGTTGGGCATTCTCATTCCGCAATTTGATCAATACCAGTCACCTACGCTTCAGAGCAAGGACAGCCGCCCATCAGCAATGCGTCTCTCATACACTTTCCTTTTAGCTATTGCTACCGCCATCGTCTCAAGCGGCAGTGCTGTCACAGTCTCGGGTCGCACCACGGATGTCTCGGCAATGACATCTCCGGGGTTGATTGGTATGGGTCAAACGATTGGCAATGAAAAGAGGTTGTTGCGATACCAACAGAACGATGAACGCGCTGAAAAAAAGGAGGAGGAAGAACATGACAACGATGATAAAAAAATAAACGATGGAGAAGAAAGAGCGAAGGGTGGATTAAAAGGCGCCAACCTTTTCAAGGAGTGGAAGCTCAATCAAATGATGGCGTCGCTTAAGAGGAAAGACCCAGCGGATATCATTCAGCTTGAAAAGAGATTCGCGAGATGGAAACCAAATGGTTACAAGTCTTTGAAGCCTTTCGCAATCGTGGATCAGCCAGAGTACGACGCTCTTCGAAAGGCATACAATCACTGGAAGAAGTTCGGGAATATCCCGGTCTAAACACCATTGCTCGTGATGCAGTAGTTGAAGCTGAATGCGTAACTTTCGAAAACAGCAGTTAGCGGAACCGAATTCTTATGGTGTTATAGTATGTACTCTGTAGCAGAATTGGAAGAAGTTACCCTTTATTCAATGACAGAATCACTACTGCGGCTTATACAATTATACTGGGAGGACAGCTTTAGCTGGCTGAAACAGCCTAACCATTCTTATTTCATCGCGCGGGCCCCATATCTTTAATTCACAAATGTTGCCTGAGTCGATAGTCCACAGACTGAGGCTAATATTACAGAAAAGGGTGTAGATACGGTGGTTGGAGTGTCGCTTGAAATGTGTCTCCAGTTCAGTCATAGACTTCCACAGCGGTCTATTCCTACTATTTTAATTAAAATTTGAGCTCAAATGATGCGCTGCAGCTAATCTTTGAATAAAGATGGAGCCTAGTTTCAAGTCAACTCTTCCCTCATCTACAGGAAATCATCAAACAGTATTCCGAGGAATTTGCAGGCAATAAAGAAATTGAAAAAATGGACTACAAGTCCATAGAGAGACAGGCACCAAAATGACTCGAGCGGTAATAACGAGGGCAAGTCGGTACGTTTTTTAGTGATGAATAGTACGGGTGTCAAAAAGGCATTCCTCTAATTTCATTGAATCTTAGACTAATTTAGAAGTTCAAAATTAGTCAATTCTCAAAATTACTCTATGCAATCTGTGCTCAGACTAATCACTGTAGTGGCTGTAGTTGTAACGCAGTGGACTCTACCAGTGGTAGCGGCTGTCCAACTCGCAGAATATGCGAGGTGTCCGATTAGGAAGTGCCCCTAACCTTTCGCAATATGAAGTGTTTACAAAACAACGAGCGCTTTACTTCAGCAGATTTGGGTCACAAGAGGGTATCACCATATTCAGACTCGCACAACGCAAAAAAAGTTTACCAAGATTTTGGCCCACACGCAGGTACACAGACACGGTCTGTGTACATGCATAGATGTCTGGATCTAGGCTATAGTCTACATCTGTGAAGACCAGATCGGTCCGCACGTCAGAGTCCATTCAGAGGACTTGGATCAAGGTTTTTGGGCCTAGATCTATAGGCGGATCCGAGTGATCTGGGACTTAGAGATATTACGACAAAGCTGGATGATTATTGGGGGGTTAACAAGCATGGAATAAGCTCGGATACGTTATGCTTACGATTATCACGAAGTATTATCACTGGATCAACCGTGGAAACCCTAGGTCAAGGAGATCTACCCGATCCAGCCGATCTGGAATTGGATCAGCGTGATCTGGCCTATTAAGGCATGATCTGACTCGGGAGACGTGTGATCTGGATATTATGGGTGATGATTACGATATTGGAGAAAGGAGAAGTCCAGATCGCAACATTGCGACTAGTGATCTAATGTTTATGGTTCAGATCCAGGGTGATCTGCAAAGATGTCGACTGCTACGATGGTGAGGAACAAGAAGGGACAAGAATCAGGATAGCGTAATCAGTCGATGTGTCGTTAAGGATAGGATACAGGATGGGATAGGTCTTAACATTAAATCAGAACCGAATTTGCATCGTACGGCACAAGTGCTTCGCTACGCGCCTGGAAACGGGAACTACATTGGCCCTACGGTATTAATAGCGATTTAGGTGTATAGATCTAGGGTGGTTGATAATATCTAGATAATATATTGGCTAGATCCAACCTCCTAGTATCTTACCCTAGTGCAGATCCAAGATCCCAGTATTAATTGCTTAGCCGGTGGATCTTCGGTTTCTCAACGATCAAGATCGCGCTATAGGAAGCGCCAAGCAATCAAAGGACCTCAAGAAAGGATAACAACACCAAAGGAACTACTACAAGGCCAGATCCATATCTAGGCCTCCGGACCCAAGCTTGATCTAATCGCTTGGAACCCGGATCTACTACTGGCGAGTGGTGTGAAGATTCCCACGCTACTCCACGACCCCAACGTCACGCCAATACGTTCAACCAACACAGACCGAACAACTTAGCAGTCACCAAGAGAGGAAGATCCAGCCCAACCGACGGGTACACAAGGTGAGCAAGTTCAGCAGATCACGGATCATCGGAGGACCCCCTTCGTTAGTCGGTGTCCGGGCATTGGTGGGAAGTTGGATCTAGCGATCTCGCAGATTTTGCTGATCCCGCTACACCACAATTCATCGCGTCGCTCAGTGTCTCTGGGTTCTCTAGCTTCACATAGCTTCGCGTGCGAGGCTTCAGACCATTGGCGTAACACAACACCTGGTCGAGCATACTCATGCCTTCGACCCGAAAAATAAGTGCCGAGTACTCACCATTGTAGGACTCGATATATGCTGTCTGCTTCAGTCGCTGAAGCTTCTCACGTAGGACAGCCTGGTAGTTCGACGCTTCGAAGTGTTGGAGCACATGCTCACGGAAAATCCCCCACGTGTGTTCCGCACTTCTCGTCGTCGATGACCAATGTAGGAACCAGCCCGAGGCCGGCTTTTCCATGGCCGACCTGGCGATCCCTGGTAGACGTGGGCTTGCGTCTTCGATGGTGATGTTGTTGATCCTACACGCGTTCTCCACTTGGAATAGCCATTCACGTACATCCTCCCCCCTCTTGCCTGTGAACTTAGGCAGGTTGCTAGGCACTCGTGTACGTTCTGCCATTGCTTGGTTCAGCCGATCGATCTCGGCGAGTAGCTGGGCGTTTGTCGGCATGGGCTCCTTGTGATCCGGTTGCTGGGACCAACAAGTGCTACCAGTATTTCAGAGGTGAGGAGCTTCTTGGGGAGAGTGTGCAAAAAGCAAAGTGCAGCCCCACAGTTCAAGCGGATGGAAGCTTCTAGAAGCTTCCACAACCGCTCTACATCTGTTTTCTATATTGTCTATACCTTGCTATCTTTCAGTATTTCCTAGGCTATCACCTATTGGTCGTATTATTGGCCAATCCTGTTACATGTTCGCTAGTGATCCGAAGTACTGTTTCTAGTGCGATACAATTGCGCAGTTCCTTTTCTACCATAGTCTACGGTTTCACACAAGACACACTTGCGTCATGATGAGAAGCCTATTCTATTTAGTGGAAGATCGAGTCTTCAGCACACCTGTACCGTGTGTATCATTCCAGACAATGAGCCAGAAGGTCATGGACTGCTGTAAGTATTGTCACCAATAGAAATCTAAATTAAATACAAATCTGTAGCTTGCAATATCAAATTGTCTTCTTTTTCCCATTTCGACGTACATGCAAATATATAGATGTACGTCGGAGTTCACAATGTATTATACTTCGTTGCTAGCACACAAATTACCATATTTTCAGGTGAATTTGAATGGCTCGCGTAATAACCGACGGCCATAGAATCAATCGGCTCAGTTTTGGGAAACATCCATCACATCGTATTGACGTGTTTCTGAGTCGCTGCCTCGCATTACAGATTGGGTCACCAAGGTTGTCTCTATTACCGAGACTGTGGAGTATTCGGATGAAGTAAAACGGAACGCAACGAAGTGCAGTGAAGAAACGCGTAGTTAAAGGGATACCGATTTCTTAAGACGGCAAGCATGTGCTGCACAAGAACAGCGGTTTGCTAAGCATACGTAGACGAAAGTCAGCGATCGCAACGGCTCAACGAACGACGACAAAAGCATTTTCTGCATGTAGAGAGTTCATTTAGGAAGCGCAGCTCCAGTCAATAGCTCAAAGCGAGCACATCTGGGTTCGAGTTGTTGCATCAAGCGTTTAACGAGATTAAAGATCCCTGATATTATCTGGTATCGAGCAAGTCTAATTATCATGCTACCCATGACATCTCGTGGCGTGTCCATAAGCAGCGCAAGCTGATGGAAACGGCGGGCATGGACAACTCGCATGGGGTGCTGGAGACACCTTCACGACGCTGTCTCGCAGTCGTAAGGAGTATTTATCGATCACCCGTTTGTCTTCAAGACCTTTGATCTGGATACAGAGCTCACCTAAAACTTCCTTTGCGATATGTACTCACTCATCTTTACGACACGGATTTATGAATTGCAACTAGTTTGTGTGTTGTTGATACTTTGTAGTATGCTAGTTGAGTTTTACCTCTTCTGGTGGTTGATGAAGCGCAGAGCCAACAGACCCAGGATACGGAAAACCACAATCCAGCCGATCACAACGCCAAAGTTGCGGGCGATCGTGCTGTGCTCCATGCCAAAGTACTCCTCCGTGTACTCCTTCACGGTGATGTGGCCAACATCAGCAGGAGAATTTGCCATAGGCTGGCAACCTAGGTTCGAGCCGACGTTCTCGTACGCCTGTGTGTTCTCATTCCAAGTTGGAAGCTCGTCGCAGTCAGCAAATACCAATGCTACCATGACCGACAAGGGAAACTTGAGAGGCGAGATGGTGTAAAGCCACTTGTAGCCTGAAGGGATGGCGTACGCCGGGGGACTAAACCCCATAAACAAAATAAAGACGGAATTAATCAGCACACCTACGATGGCGGCCACCTCTTCACTCGGAAGCGCGTACGCGAACATCATACCCATGTAGACTTGCATGAGGATCGTGAGCGACAGAATCAGCCAGAACAAAACTGCGGCCGTAAATCCTTGGAAACCCACAAAAGGGTAGAAAATCACCGTGAAGATCAGCGAGCTCATGAAGCAGTACGGGATTTCAGCGATGGTAGATCCGAGGAAGTACCAGAACGCGTTGTATGTCTGTGATGCGCGCTCGCGGTAGAATGAAGCGCGCTCCGAACAAGAGAGTGGCAACACACTCTGGAACGCCATCATAGAGTTGAAGAGTGCAGCAATGAAGACCATGCCGACACCAGAGTTCAAACCCGAGTACGACGCGTAGTCAGCGCTCACGAATATGAGGCCAAACAGCAGAGCCAAGAACAGAGCTAAGAACATACGCGTGAGGTTGTAGGTTGAGGTACGCCAATACATTTGAATGTAGCGCCACACAACGAATTTCATCTGCGTCGACGAGTTGGCAGCACGCTTCTTTCCAAAAACCATCTCGGGTAGGTCCGGCGATGGAACCGTGATACCCTCCTTCGCCATGTTAGACTCCAGCGTTTGGTTGTACGTGCTGCTGTTGAAGTAGTCCACGAAGTTGGTCTGGTTACCTGTTGTGTTCCCCACACCAGCGCCGATACACTCCAGCATCCACGTGGCTGGGTTGTAGCCCTTCGGAAGCGGAACCACGCCAGGGATGTTCTCAAAGTAGTCGATCAGGTTACGGCAGTTCTTGCCAAGGTCTCCGAAAAATACCGTCTCACCACCACGCTTCAGCAATAACAGACTGTCGAACAAGTAGAACACCTCCGACGAAGGCTGGTGGATCGTGCAAATGATCGTACGTCCAGAGTCAGCCACCTTGCGAACACCGTCCATGATCAGCTTAGCAGAGCGAGCGTCCAAGCCACTCGTCGGCTCATCCAGGAAAATCACACTCGGTTGAGCAGCAAGCTCCACACCGATCGTCAAACGCTTCATCTGCTCCACCGAGCTGCCACGGATGATCTGGTCGGCAATGTCCTCCAGACCGAGAAGCTCAATGCATTCGTTCACCGAGTCGTACTTTTTGGCGTCCGGGATCGACGCGTCCTGACGCAAGAATGAGCTGAAGGTCAAAGCTTCACGGAAAGTCGATGCCTCTGAATGCACATCCATCTGCTCACAGTATCCCGTGCAACGACGGATAGCAAGGTCGGTAGCTTCGTAGCCATTGAGAAGAATCTTACCAGCAATTTTGCCTCCAGTTTTGCGACCAGCAATGACGTCCATTAGTGTCGTCTTACCAGCACCCGAGGATCCCATGAGAGCTGTGATTGATCCAGGGACAGCAAAACCATTGATTCCTTTGAGTAATTCGAGTTGCTCTTTTGGGTTGTGCGGATTTGGAACCCAGTAGTGCAGGTTCTGGAATGCTACCGTCACTGGTGTAAAGTTCTTCTCACGATTGCCGACAGGTAGCTCTACGACAACATCACCTTTGTCATTAGTTTGACCCTTGCTCTTAGGAGTTTTCGCCAGCATGTAGGAGTCGTCCTCCACCATTTTCTCAGATACATCAATATTCTCTGGGGCCTCGTAACGCAGGAACTCCAGCGCCAAGAAAGTAAGGAACATGAAAATCACATAGATGGCAGCGGTGTAAATGATGCCATACGCGACCCACGACTTCTCTGTTTCGATGCCAAACAAGCCCAGATAGTATTCGCCCATAGTGAGTCCATCGTATTGAGAGCAGTAGTCGATACCGTTGTAGACACAAACATCGAACGCATTCGAGCGGTACTGGTTAATGGCAAGTGCTCGGAGACTCCAACTGATGGGACTGATCCAGTGAGCCCAGATGAGGTAGTCAGGGATTTGACTCTTTGTCACAACGAAACCAGCGAAGATGATGAAGATCAGGGTGGACACCATACCCAGAGGTGTCGCGACGTTCGCGTTGGGACCGACGGCGGACAGGAAGAAAAACCACATGCCCATTGCCAAGTTCATCAGGAACAAAATCACTTCGAATATAATGAACTCGATCGCATTTGCGTTGAAGCCACATACCCAGTAGACTAGCGTGCCGAAAATGACAGCTTCAGCAAAGGCCAACGGGATCTGACTTACCGATGTGGCCAACACATACGAAGCCGTCCGGAAGAAGTTGGCGCCACGATGCTTGTAGAAAATGTCGCGCTCAGCCATGTATGTCGGAATCTGGGACGACTGACCCATGGATAAGAACAAAATCGCCGAAAAGATGACACCCATGACTACGGAGACCTGCGTTGGGTCGAACTGGTAGAAGGTTGTGCAGTACAGGAGCCCCATCACGGTAATCATCGTCAGTCGACCGATTATGAAAGGCTTGTTGCGGTAGGTGACCATGAGTTGCCGGCGCAGTAGAGTGAGGGTACTTTTGACAAACGATTGATGAAACTCTGGCATCAGCTTCATGTTCTCGCTTGCATTTTGCAGCAGTTCCGGTGCATGGGGAGCCTCCAGTGCGTTCAGCATCTCCTGGTGAATGTCAGATCGTTTGAATAGATCAGCAAACTCGCAGGCGCTACGGGGTTGCTTGGTTGCAAAGTTCGGCACCTCATAGCGATGCTGTTCCGCAGTACCCAGGTCTAGCAGGTAGTCAGCAATATCACGCTCAGGTGGACATGAGAAACCCAAGTTTTCAAAGTAGTCCTGGACACGGTCACACGGACCGTGATACATGAGTTCACCCTCGTTCAGGATCATGACGTCGTCAAAGAGTGAGAAGACCTCGGGAGATGGCTGCAACAATGCAATCACCACGTTCTTGTGAAGCGTGTGAGCCACGCTACGTTGCGTGTTGATAATGTCGTAAGTCGCGGCACTGTCGAGACCCGTACTAATCTCGTCCATGAGCGACACGTACTTCATACCGAACTCCATCTCACCAGTCGTAACACGTTTTCTCTCGCCACCCGAGACACCACGAAGCATGGCATCCCCAACGATGGTGTCCTTGCAGTTCTGGAGTCCAAGTTGCTGGATCACGATCTCCGGGTAGTGACTGAAGTACGCCTTGGTGGCTTCAAGCGCCTCCACATTCTTTTGTTCGGAGCTCTTGGACAACAGCTCCTCACCTCGACGCATGAACTCACCACCACAAAATTGATGTGCGAACTCGAGTGTCTCCTTTACAGTCAGCGTTGGAAAGTGCTTGTCACGTTGGTTCACGTACGACACGAACTGAGGTAGCGTCTTAATGACCTCATGTCGAGGAACACTATTGAACGTGATCTCACCCTCCACTGTGATGTTTTTCTCAATCGGGAACCGACCACTGAGCATCGTCATGAGTGCCGACTTACCCGAGCCAGGCTGACCGAGCAATAGCGTGATCTTCCCCGGTTTAAACACGCCGCTGATGTCCTTGAGAATCTCCTTGCGCACTGTGCGCTTCTTGGGTCCGACGAGCATTTTCTTGAGGTCGTTCGGGATGGTCGGGAGCTCGTGCTTGGTGCTGTCGTCGTCCACCACGACGATATCGGCACTTAGCGACAGATTCTTGAAACGAATGTCCATCTGTGGCATGGGGTGACCCAGTGCAGCCTCCATCTTGGTAGCCATGTGAAGGTGCAGCTCGTGCGGGCCGTGAGCCATCATGGCGGTGCCTGACTCGTATCCGATCTGCTTGAGCTTGGCTTCGGTGCTGTTAGTCAGCCCCTCCATAGATCGAGTCGATTGTGTCGAGTCAAGGTCGACTTGAGCTGTGAAGGGTAAAATGGAGAATGACTGAAGCTCTCGAAACTGAAGTATCCGGAGACATTTGGCCGTTACATCGTCTTGAACTTCAGTTTCCAACTTTATATGGGAAATTGTATGGACTTGTCAAACGACTTGGACGTACCGCCATTGTACCGCATAATCGTAGAGGATTAGGGGTTGAGGATCATAATGCTGAAAACGATTCAAACTGTTGCTGGATAGAAGTTTTATACGAGAGTCCAAAGTTTTTTTCAGTTGCACAGGGTACTTATATTACTTTCATAGGGTTTGTTGAATAGGACTCTTGCTGAATAACGCAGTCTAAGTTGCTACGTGGAATCTTGAGAACACCGGAGTTTAGATGACGCGGTAGGTTACGTGATGGTCACATGTGCCCAGTTGAGCAGATCCGAGGAGTAAATCCGCTTCAGACTCTTGGAAACTAGATGCTGAGGATTGCGATACTCTCAAGGCATCACTACAACGATGTATGCAAAATGCCTCCTTCGAATGGTTTTTGCTGCATGTGCGTATACGACAAGAAACGATCCGCGTTATTGACTTTCGCTGATCGTTACCTGATGATGATGGCAAAAGGGTGGGGCCATAGCGTAGCCGGTGCATTGATGATGGCAAGAAGACCATCACTCTACCTATACCCATTTCGCGAATCCCAACCACGGCGTGCTTTGCTTTTACCAACTTGTTTTACATCGCTTTGTTTCTCAACAGAATTGGTCATTTGCCTGCCAGCCTGCAGTTTTTTGCGCTCAGCCAATTGGGGCGTGGCACGACTACGTAAAGCTGTTCGACATTCTAGACTGGCACTTCCTTCAGGTAAATAATGTAAAATTTGTATTCTTATCCCTGTCATTTGTGCTGTCACGCATTGGAGGAATGGTATATCTACAGGTGAAAGTTACCAATATACACAGCAGAACTGTGATTTCTGCAGAAGAGGTAGATAAGGTGTAGAGATTACAGAATAGACCATCATGGACTTTTTGCCTTGGTAGCTACCTGTCAAAATCGTTCTGCTTTCCGTTATTTATATAGATAGGTTTAACTGTTGAAGCACATCGGAGGCGTATCGTTTGTCTTCATCCAAGGTTGCTGCGCCCAGTGACATTTAACTAACTTCGACGATAGTACCATTGATTGTATGGACTAGAAGCAGAGTGCAATCCGTGGTGACGGTTAGAGTGTTGTGATGCGAATTGCTTGAGCACTAGAAGTCTTTTTCAGAACTGATGTCTTAAATGCATTATCTACTCCGTTGGTTTCACTAGTTCCTATCATCTATCACCTCGATCTCAGGAAACTACCAAACGGTCGTTATGCAAGTGGTTTCCAAATGAAGGCTCAATCTCAATCCGTTTTCCAACATAGAATGCCTTACACCAAACCCAAGTGTGATGGGATCACACGAGCACCTCACTTGAGGAAGCGTGCTATTAAGAGCGTACAAACTCTAAGTAAACGGCTGTTCACTAGTCCCTGGTCTGAGGGGATTTAATAGCCCAACTTCACGAACTGAAAGTGTAGAATTTGCTACTCGTTTTAGAATAGAAAGGTAGGAGAGATTGGGATCGCATTTTTGAATAGCTTTAGAGATTACTTTTCTAAAGCGCAACGTATCTGGTTCTGCTTATTAATATAAGCACCAGCATACTCTGCTGCACCATACGCATTCCCAATAAGCTGTAAATCCCTATTAGCACGCCAAGAAGATAATAAGTGAGGAGAGTAGTTATTTATTGTTGAAACTTCGCGTTTTAACTTCATTTTCAAAGACGGAGTACCTTCAACACTAACGCTACTTTCAACAACCGTTCTGTCTTGCAAGTTTTTGGGAAATCCAAAGCGACATTCACTTGATTTCTTCCTACATTTTGAGTTTCCGTTACATATATGCTGCTGAACACGTTGTACGAGTCGAGATAGGTCGCATTTCCATTCGGAACTTCCAACATATGAGGGTCGTAGAACTAGAATATCGATATCATCATCTCGGTGTGCATTGCATGTAGAGCACATACATGAATCAAGTTCCTTCAATGTTTTCGATAACACCGATATATTCTTGTCTATAAATGCAGCGAGTTCTAATCGACCTTCATCAGTTTCGGATAGCTTAAGAACATCAGGGGCATCTTTTATCCAAACCAAGCAGTGAACATGGGGTGATCCACGTTGCTGGAACTCTATTCTCCAAAAGTAATCTATAATCTCACCCAGTGGTTTTGCTTTTCCATTCAAAATTGTATCAAAAATTGCTTGAAAACGCCAATTGAAGTGCCGAGCACTTATATCTGGATTTTCGTTAAGGTATTTTCTTCTTTCCGTAAAACTGAGCTTTCTGCATTGATTTAACGTTAGGGACGGATTGCATGCTCGCACAAAATCCGGTCATATCGTATCGGCTGCGCTCAAAATGAGAAAAAATGTCGGCCATTTTGTCGGCATTACCCGATTTTCTATCATCGACATTGTAGTGGGCCTACTGTTACAGCGTGGGTCAGTCCGCTCTAGTTGAAGTGCTAGAAAACAATCGTGACGCTGCAGGGTAAGAAGCGAAGCTGATGGCAGCGAAAGGGCTTGAAGAGTAGGATGGCTGCGGACTGGGAGTTTACATGTAGTAGGAAGAAGCTAGCTAGCAGCTCAGAGTCGATTCAGCACAGGAGTGTGCAAACGAAGTAAGCAGGAAGAGGGCAGGAAGCTTTTGGAGTAAGTGGATTAAATTTGTTCTGACTAAAAGCCGCTCCTTGAGAGAGACTTCGTAACACCTACTTGGCTCACTACCTTGCGTACACGTGTGCGCACATGTATGAGGAAGCGTAGGTTACTTAGAAGTAGACTTACTATACTTACGGCTCGTAAGTATAGCTAGATCTAAGTAAAGGTATGATAGCTTTACTGTAAAATTGAGAACTGTTTATTTGTGTTTCCATTAACTGAGTTTTCCTCCTAAAAATGCTAACGTAAATGTAAGGGAACTGTCAACATGTGGTTGACAGTGTTCCATGCCTCTAATTGGTAGAAAGGTATCACTTTCTACCAATAGGTATTCTTGATATGAAGCTTTGGTGTGTCCTACTTCAAGGCAGGAAAACTACCGTATATAACGGCGATCATGTAACACTCGGTACTATGGTCGTCCATGGTAAAAAATGTCTTTTTATGTCATCACGACCAAACTCATAAATTGACACCCCATCTTACCACCAACCTCCGTCCTCACGAGAACACTTTTTTATGTCAACTCAACTACTCCTTCAGGAGGTGGCGTGCCTGTTGCTTTCCATATCGCGCGGACCTGTTGCAACTAGGCCTCCTTTCAGATACCCGTTGCGAATAATGACTTCCTTGATCTCTTCCCACGCTTGCAGGACTGACATAGCAATATGCCGCCGCTTTTGAGCTGCATCCGTAAAAATACCATTCTGGAGCACATATTTCATGTAGATACCTCTCAGCATGTCCTTGAAAGGCTTCATCACGGAAACACCCATGGGTTGCGACAGCCCTGTAATACCTGGAGGTATGTAAACGACGCTTGTGTGCGCATGCGCAATCAATCGCGTCCAAATGAATTCCATCTTGTGCGTCTTAAGGTTATCAAGAACTAGGACGCTTGGACCTTGAATATCAGGGGCCCACACATTGTCAATCCACTCCTGCATGACCTTTTAGTCGCAGTACGCCTTAGCTTGAACCGTGTAATGCCTCTATCCCAGTCATAATCCCTATCTTGCTTAAGTTCGTTGTGTACAACTGCTCCGGGAGTCCCTGTAAAGCTGCCTGTTGCTTCCTCCACCACCAAAAGTGTCACACGCGTGACACCGTAAGAGTGTGCTACGACGCCGACCGACGCGCCCTTATCTACTCGATCTAATGCCTTAAGCTTGTCACCATTCTTGGTGCTCAGCTTCCAGCTTGCTGTCATCGATGGGATGACGGGATGGATGGTGACCAAAGTCGCACCAGCAACACCCCCATGTTCAGTTTTTACGAGAGTTTTTACGCGAACATAAAAGACTTTTTACGATGTTACATGATCGCCGTTATATACGGTATCCAACCGCTAACAGACAACATGTCTGTTAAGGTTACGTGTAACCCTGTTACAGACATCAAATCATCACGTACGTTTGACCACTATAGTCCACTACCGCGAACAACGCGAAAATATGGATTTAAGGAATCTAGTACTTGAATGGCAGCATTAAGTTCTCCTTTCTCGAACGAGGCGTTATGCTCAGCCGATGGAGAATGTTCTCGTCCACATCCTGCAGCATTTATAGCTTCAGTTCTATTTTTGTAGCAGAGACCCTTTTAACGAGACCATCAATCTGTCTACGCTGGATTAAATTCAAACAGAAAAAACTTGAAATTGCCATGAATGATGAAACGTCTGTCGTGCCATTTCATGAGATGTGCACAGTAGTCTAATCAAGTAATCGGTCTTCGTCGTCAAGGGGATTGTATCCACCACAGCCATCGGAAAATAACGTAGGAAACCAAAACTACATTAAATGCTTAGTGGAATACTCATTAATAGGATCACCTAAGCATCGTAATTCACCTAGAGGAAGCTGCGCTTCTGAACACCGTACACCTATTACACTTAAAATATGTTCTAGCTCGCTTTTATTACTGTTTTGATTACCTTCTAGCACAAACGACTCTGTTAAATTATCCAGAAGATCCCCACTTTGGCTTGCACTAATTTTGTTTTCGTTAGCACTATCTCTCCACGACCATAATTATCACTGTTTGTGGTGCTTAGATCGCCATCATGTTGTCGGCTACTACAACTTGCGCAACATGTTTGATCGGAAGTAGTAACTGAATCGCAATCATTTATATACTGGTTTCGGCTCTCGTTTACCTGCTGAGTACCTAGGAGTTCATGCACTTCTGCTTCGGTTACAGAAATACTGGGAACAGCGTGCTCAATATGAATTTCTTCTAAACCTTGTAAATTGTCTTCAGAGATCCTAATGTGTTTATACAACGGATTATTCGAAATTAACCACACTAATGCTTTTCGTACCAACTTCGGTCGTACAGGAAAGTAACTCAATGTATTATCAGTAGTCGCCTTTAGAAAAACGACGCCACGCGAGGGTATAGGTCGGGGAAGTTCTCGCACAGTGTCTCCCGGCTCGTTCCAGTAGTCTATTACATTCCCTCTGTTAAATTCCTGGCCATCACGATAGAGATTAATACATGTAGTAAATGAAATACCCAGACCAACAAGTCTAGCTTCTATTCGATTTAGGACAGCAAGCTCACTAGGCACATCACTAATTCTAAATCCACTAGCTCGACTAAATTTCGGTGTTTTTCTCGCACGAATTGCTGTATTGCACCTTACACATATCCAAATGCTCTTTACGTTCTCAGTGGAATTCGTAGGAACGAGACCTTCTGCGATAATTTCCACCACGCCGCTTTCATTTCGAAGTGGATCAAAAAATATTGTTTCAGGATTATATTCTTTTAAGATAGCATTCGAGGAGTTTGTCAGCTCACCACAGCTACTGCATACGCGGGTAAGCGGTTCGTCGATACGTTGAAAAAATGCTATGACAGTTGATTGTTAGACATTCTGACATAATAACAATGGAAACTACACTCGATAACTTACCTTGTTTGTCGAACTCAAGATTGTCGGTGTTGGATGACACAAGTGATGCCTGAGAATTTTTGTAGCGCTTGTTCCGTGGAAGAAGTTGGGTATCAGCGTTGCGCGTTTTAGTCTCATCTCGTCGTGCTTGTCGAAGGTTTGAATTTTTCTCTTCTATCTCATCAAGAAGTGTTCGCCGCTGGTGCACGGTCGACACAAGCTTCTGAGAAGAGGATTTAGCTAGCATTTTCAAGGTTCTTCTGGCAGCCTTCACACATCGAGGATCTTCTTTGACTTCGTCATGACTCGATCAAATACAAAATGATGTGATTGTGACCATTGAATGAATAGGCCTTCGCGATTGCGTCACCAACTTGGCACCTCTGCGTTCAAGTTGTAAATTGGGAAATATAAGAAAGCGTCAGAGTAACCGAAATCACGCAGACGATTTCTGCATCCTATGTTGATCTTATGAACTTCAACGACTAACTGTTTTGAAGGTAAAATTCGTTTAAACTTGCTGTATGTCATACCCGATATAGTGATAGTCATTAGCAAATATTCTTCGCGCTGTGAAACATAGAAATCGGTTGCTTATGCTTTTTTACTTTTATTAAATGGATCGCATTTACACATAACTACGAAGTCAATATTTCGTAGCGAATCACGGTCAAATACACATAGTGTCAACAGCTCAACTTGCGTTCAATCTGTACAATCTGGTGTAGAACGACAACTATTTACTTCTGTAACTTGTGGATTTAACTTGTAGAATTACTTGATTCACCACTGCAAACGCCACATTACCACGTAAACCACCTATCTTCATTCGACTGTCTTATGGAAGCGGATTGGGCCAGCATCCTGCACACAGTACGTAAAATAGCTCATCACTATTTTGTCTGCTCTTCCGTGAAGAATTTCCGGAGATCGTTAGGAACTTCAACGGACTCCTGTCTCGTTTTGAGAGTGGCACCTTACCCAATAGCTTCAAAATATTTAAAGTACCATCGCGTCACGTTCATGTTAGCCCCAGTGTTCTTATTCAATTGCAGACGCGCACTTGTCGTTTTACATAACAAACTAATAAACATTCTAAAGTTAAAGAAACTGTTATTCGCTCAAGTACATACAATTGCTATCTGTAAAGTAGCGAAAAGGTTTTGCATCAATGATGTAGGCTTGATCTTCGAACAGTCGGCTTCGTATGTCAACTTTGGATGTGTCTTGCACTTCCTGCAGCAAATCTATTTAAGCTTCCGTTGGACAACGCACGCCAGCCAGCACTTTCGAGATAGTATCTTAGTTCATCATCGTTAAGGCTCTGGTAGGAACTTCAACGACATTCATTCTTCTTTAGTAAGTACATTACAGGGTTCTACAAGGTAGCGCAATACTACACTCTGTAGTAAAAACTAATTCGTTGGAGTTTCGTATAGATATTACGTGCAAATACTGAAAATGTATGGGTTTACTCATTGTGTCTACAAGCCAAGACAAAATTTCCCGGATGACTTGTTCCTTGATTTGTCTTAGGTGCAGCTCAATCACAACCAATACTATCCCGACAAGATCATTCTCGTTAGAGGGCGAGTGAAACAGTCGTCCTGACAAAAAAACATAAACACACAATACAAAGCCAACTAGCGTCGTAATTGAAGGTTCTTTAGACAGCATTACTTCGTTCAAAATATCTATTGTATTCAATACGTCGATATTCATGAACTCGATCGCTGACAATAACTACTTTTTACATTGTAGCTGGTGAACCAACTTCACACACTTTATCTGGGTCACGGATCTCATACTGCACCGTTCCACGCGCAATATCATCATCGAGCCCGACATATTCGACGCAACGGAACGGATAGACTGCGCCTGGACGGACCAAAAAGTTGACCTTGTCAAATGTATTTTGATTGCGATCACCAAATACAGTAATTTGAGCAATGTGCGTCTTCAACTCTAGCAGTGGGAGCTTTCGAGTCATGTCCTCTGTCCTGGAAAAGCATACGCATTTCAGGTTATCCACGCATGTTACACGTGTTGCACGACATCCATCCAATCTCTCCACCCAAAGCCAACACATCATGATTGTTACGGGCACATCAGAAGTAGGTCTCGTAGTAGCGATAAAAGTGCGCAAGTCTGCGACGCGTGAAAATATATTCCAAGCTTCTTGCTCCATTTGCTCCAAAACTTTGCTGCGTATGATAGTCAGGAAATCCATTACGTACTGATTGTGGTGTTGGGCAGGTCACCAAAAAAGAAGTGAAATCGTTCACAGGTCACCTACGTATGGTTTACAGAAATGGGATACCGAAGTGGGTACTACGTTGCATCGTTAATCGACTGCTATAACCAATCTAAAATCATACCTTTTACTGACACTAGAGTCAGTACTCTCTAGTGACTTCTTACGGACTTCTTACGAAGTTTGTCTCACTAACTCAACCTGGTTTACGTGCTGTTCCAAGGAAATCTGACTGACTACATCCAGTAATCAGAGTATGTCGTCGGGCAGAGGCGACTACTCATCCTAAACCGCCACATCCAAATCATACCTAAAGCATCGATGAATCAGGTAATTTTCTGGTGTCTGATACAAAGCGTCCCACGCGGGTTCCATAAAAAATCGTCCGCACTTTAATGACTGTTAGTCTACTCGACGAAGGTTACTTTTGCATGTTACTATTTTAAGGACCAGTCTGGCGACTTCTCATGTCCTTAGGAGGAGGTAAATTTCGATCGAAATCGTCCCTATGCGTACAATTATAAAAGTAAGCCCTACCCCTATTCCTATTACACCGTAAAAAGTCCTGTAAAAAGGGTAATTGAAGTAATAAATCAGACATGTGCGTACGATTATAAGGGGGCCAATAACCCACGAATCCCTACTAACCGCACCAAGTCCGTCTCCTTGCCCTTCGGCCAACCAAACGGTACGAGTAGTCCGTTTCCTGTCACAGTTGAGAAGTCGAACGTGCTCAGCTTGTCTTGCTCGACAACGAAGATAATCTCCATTATCTTCACCTCAAAACTTTCGGGCGACTCCGACAGCATCTTCAGCCATCTGTAAAAGTGACTGATGCGGAAAGAATGCTTGTGGGCACTTGTCACCTGCACAAAACGCACGTGCTGAGTACGCTTGCACACCATAATAGCGTCATATCCGCCTTGGTTCCATTTTTCTGGCTTGATCCAAACGGGCTGAGCAGAGGAAAGCGCAGGTATTCCATCGGTGACCACAATAACTGATTGACTCCACGTGTCAACCGTGTTGCCTGCCGCATCGACCAGAGCGAGACCGCCGTTTCGAAGATTTGCGAAAAACACCATCTCCAACATCCAACTGTTCAATGCTGGGTTTGAACTGTCTTGATACGTCGACATGAGCTTCTTGATAGCTTCTGGACCGCATCTGACGGCAATCAGCGTCGCAACATACTGACTGATCACAGGCGACACCGTACCCACGACGCGAGGTCGCTGGAACATCCCAAAGAGACGGTTGATACTTGAAGATGAACGCTGGTCACTCGTGGCAACCGTCGCAGCATCATTAAAAGAATCCACGGCATCACTCAACTTCGTCGCCACGGTCGCAGTGCGGAAGTGAAACATATAACGACAGGAACCACCTGCGTAGTAATACTTGGACTCTACCATTGCCGCGCGAGACATCTCTTCATCCGGCAAAACTGCAGGAGCATCCAGACATTGTGACACACTCTGGAACACCTCGTCATCCTTGATCGCATTGAGGTACTCATCCAGAGTCCATGAGCACACGCGGAACTCCCTTGCACGAGTCAGAATCTCCATGTCTTCTTGAAACTTCCCACGGGTGGCAACTGAACAAACAAACGCGAGCCGCCGCTGCTTCACTCCGTTGCTGTGAAGGAACCATCGGACGCACTTGCGTGTCAACTCCATAAACTCGTTTGCAGCAGTCCACCCGTCAACAAGCACTACGTGATGCCTCTTATCGTCAACCATCAACACTTCATCCACGTCCGAGATCTCAATAAATCGAGTCTTTCGTTCGTCACCGATGAGGCGCACGCATTGCCAATCCATAAACTTGCCCACGTGGATCCAAGTCACGATCCATTCACTTCTGTCCAGAGTCGACGCGAATGCCATGGCTGTAATTGACTTTCCCGTTCCAGGAGGGCCGAGAATCCAGCCCAAATGACCTTCGTTCAATACTTTATCGCGCAAGAACTCGAATTGGCGGTGGAATGTTGGTCTGCAGTAGAGCATCATGCAAACGGGTGGAAGTCCCGACTCGTCCACATCCTCCTTCTCCAGCAGGAAGTATTGGGAGTTCGGGTCATAAGCGTGTGATCCCCACCGAGTCGACCGCCACGCCAGGCGCTGCTTCTTATTGGCTACCCCAACTTCATCAGGAGGAAGTTCCACCAGCACATGAATATCTTTGCCCCCAGGCGTGAAACTCGGTCCAAACAACTCCTTCTTGTTGATCCTCGAAGATGAAAGCATCTCTTCATACTCGGTGCTGATGCTACCTCGCAAAAAATCTTTCACCGTGCGGTCGTGCTTCAGCCACATGGTTTCCCCCTTCTTCCGCGCCAAATACAGCGTCAGCAACCTTGGGGGAACTGTGAGTTGCTTGGTGCTCAAGATACCAGCGATGGTCTCCTGCAACTCCGCCACAATTGCATTGCGCTTGATCTTGACGGAGAAGACGCTCCCTTCGCCGTACACACCGCAGCGCAGCTTCACATCCGTCTCCTCTGTCATGGGCAGTTCTCGACTGAGAAGCAACAACAGCAACACAGCGCATTTTTAATTAATCAGATCACATCACTGGAATTATTTTTATTTTTGACAGATATAAATGTATTTCTCAATATATAGAAACGAAATAGCAGTGAGTTGATCTTGAGCGATAAAAAAATAAATATATAGAAATAACAACAATGTGCAAGTACATTTTCCCAGAGAACCATCCCAAGGCGAACCAACAGTGCGGCTCAAAAGGCGATTGGTACCGACACCACGCGAAGTATCAGCCAGCAGTTGATGTACCGACACTCAAAGTAACAGTATCAACTAATTCTTATATAACTACTGATATTGTTTCAGAACCAACGACGACTGACTCTATTGAAGAAATTTATGGTGAGCATTGCATTCAGCACATCAAGTCTGTTGATAAATACGATCAGCCCAAGTTGGGAGATTCGCGAGTATTGTCATCAATGGGTTGGATCAAGTCGAAGATGCACGTAGTTGGTGGTTCCATCGACTACAAGCACAGTGATGATGTCACACCTGACTTTGGAAAAGACGGATACACGTATCTTTTGCAATTCAATGAACTCGATGAATCACATTTGCTTGACAACTTCTTCTTTAAGTCCAGTGAAGATCGTGACTCATTCGAAGAAGCAAACATTGAATGCGGTGTGGAATACGTCCTTGCAGCTAAGACCTACGATGAGCGATTGTATCAATTATGTATGATGACTCGAAATGATTGGTACTGCAACAACCAAAACTTGTGGAATCTTGCCGGATTTTTTGCTCGTCAACCTCATTCTGATTGGTATTTGATGCGCAAGACCTATCTCTGCGTACTCAAACAAAAAGTAGAGCGCTTCAACAAGGAGTTTGCTACAAAAAAAATCAATGGCTGGTTTGATTCGAAGCATCATCCATCATTGAACGAAGGTAAACTGAAGGGAATTGCCGCTGGTTGCGATTCTGCCGCATACAAGCAATGGAAGGATGAATATGAAGTCAAGGAGCTGATCAAAACACCCAGTGCGTAGTCTTTTGAGCTATCTACCCTTGATCAAGACTTCGAATTGACATTCAAATCTCACCGAAAGTTGGCAACACTGACTCAACTGGTGGAATTAACGGGAAGAACAATTGATGACATGCGTTTAGCTATGGCTGATACGTCATTTGAGATCGATGAGCTAGAGTATTGGGCGGAGAAATATCTGGTGATCGAGAACAAGCCAAACCGTGACTTTGATCTGAATTTCAGTACTTTTGAGAAGATGTTGAAAACTACTAGCTTCGAGTCTCTTCATTTACTAAAACGATTTGTGCTCTACTTCAATCACGAGTTCTACGTCTTTGAAGGATCAGATATCACCTACTACAAGCGTAAGCCAACGGACGATAATCCTGTGATCAAGGCATATGATCCCAAGAACTTCTTCGAGGTGCAAATCCAGTACACTGAGAACAAGAAACAACGTTCCACCAAACTATCCGACCTCCTGAATACGATTCCATTCCACAAGTTTACAAATACTGTCTGCAAGTGGGAACATGATCCAAATGATATGGAGACATTCAGCTTAGCAAATCCACTGCTCGCAAAGGATTTTCACGAAGCAATTACCGAATCTGACTTGCACCCAGTGTTAGTCGACTATCTGAAGCGTATCATCTGCTTCAATGATTCTGAGAGGTATCAATGGTTGATGGAGTTTATTGGTAGCATCTGCTACTATCCCGACAACAAAACGAAGGTCATGCTCATGTTATATTCGATGGAGAAACAGATTGGTAAATCAAACTTCTTCAAGCTCCTCACGAGTCTTTTGTGAACGGCAAACACTCACATGACTCAGCATCTCACCAATGTCTTCAGAGAGCGTGGATCGCTGCAACTTCGTCATAAAAAATTGTGCTGGTTTGAGGAAATTGCTGGCGACAAGCGCTCGTTTCGTAACTGTCTTGAGCGAATGAAGTCTGCGATCACCGACTCCGTGAAATCTAGTCGAAAGCTTTACCACGAAGAAGAAGAAGTACATGGCAACATCACTGAATTTATTGGTGCTTCTAACAACTTGATCGGCATCGTCGAAGACAAAATGACAATTTTCGATGTGAATCCAGCGGAACGGCACAACTAGGTCTATTATGGCGAGCTGATTGATGATGTGATCAAGAATGAGCATGAGATGAACAAATTCTACACATATTTGAAGAAGTTTGCCAGTCCCAAGCCAAAATCTTCCCTCAGAACTCCTATCTATGATTCAATGACATCTGCTAGCAATGAGGGCATTGTCAATTCTGTCAATGAACTTAAGGAATCAGGATTACCCCCCCCCCGCACTCATATGTTGTATATGACAACATGTTATGAAAAAGTTCATATCGTCTTTTTAATACATGAACTGCACAGGTGTAGGTCAAAATATTTGCAAAATACTAGCAAAAATTACAAAAAAGGACTGCGGGAAAGACTGGTCGTTCATGTGAACTGGTGGCTGAAAAACCTCCCTCATTCAAGAAAACGCCACGAAGACCAAAAGTAAAAATACCCCCTCCACGCCGGCAGACTCACCAAGAACACGATGCATTCATGGCGCGGTTGGATGGACTAGACCAGGTTGAGCGCTACCGTCTTCTCCAGGAGCACAAGGCCTACTTGGATGGGGAGCGCGAAGTAGACGCGGACTTTAGAGACAACGTGGCGCCTGCACGCACAACTAAACGCTCCTCCACCCGCAAGCCTCCAACGGGTAAGGCAGCATCGTATGCCGCAGCTCGAGTAGCTGCTCAGGATGGTGAAGAAAACAATGGAAGGTCGAAGAAACGGGCTGCGAAGGTGCAACCAAAGCATGGCACGGCAACAAGAAAGTTTACGAAGAAGCAGTTAGCAGCGATTGCACGGGAGGAAAAAGCAGCGAAGGAGGCCAGAGCTATGGCTCGTGTGGAAGTTGAGGCAACGCTCCGCTCAGAATCCAAGGAGCGGGAGCGTAAAAGACTTGCCCGGGAGGAGAAGGAAGGCGCAGTTGCTCGTCATCAAGCCCTTGGCGATCTCAAACGCAAAAGAGCTAGAGGAAACTCTTCCGTCAAAACGAAGAAGAAGGACGAACGGTCGGACAAAGAAGAAGAAGATGCGGACGATCAAAGCGAAAGGTATGTTTGTTCACATCGTATTTCTGACATGTTGATTATCTGATCATGTTGTATAATACACCTTGTTCTGCAGGCAAGACCCGGTGATTGAGGAGACCTCTCCAACTACACCTATTTGTGCTACGCCGTCGGACGTGCTTCAGTCGACTTTGATTGGCGTTAATGTGAGCTCCATTCTTCCTGCTGCACCTCCAGCTGACGTCGGTATTGACGTAACCCGGACTGACGAATCTACAGCTCTACCAACGCCAAACAGGTATAAGTTTGTGGCATGACGAATATACAGCATGTTTGAAAAAGGTAATGTTGTATACTAATACGTGCTGTATATTGCTGTATATTCTAGTGCGCCACACGATGTGCATTCTGAAGACGAAGGTGCTCTTGATTCTGAAGAGGATGGAGACGATTGCGACTCTGATGGATGGTACACAGAGTCCGAGCCTATTATCACAGGATCAAGTCCCCTGAGGCGCGTACTCCGCGAAGAAGGCGATGAAGTGGATGATGTAACGACTACTGCTATCGTTAGCGACGTGGCAGATGCACTGGCGGCTTCTGCCCCTACTGATGGACCCACAAATAGTAGCGATGGAGAATTCGACGGCAACATGCTTATTGAGCGTGAGAAGAAAAACGCGAAGCGTCAATTGCACCGAGAGCGTATTGAAGCAGCCAAGACCCGAGTGACACGTGACTGGGGAACGCCGACAACGAATTGGGACGAGTTGACGGGTGCCGAAATGGAGCTTCTTGCGCTGGATGACGATGCACTGCAAAAGATGCGAAGAGATGGCTGGGACTTTGGTACCTATTTGTTCCATGACGTATATACAACGTGTTTGGGTCTAATCTACGTTGTATATATCACTAGATGCGTCTGTCCAGCCTGTTAGGACTGAGGCGTATCCTGGGTTGTTTCGAGGCGACTATGGGCCATCGGACGCAGTGCTTGAGGCGGCTGATTCACCACTTCGACTCTTTTTATTCTTTATGCCGCGACAGCTATGGCTTCGAATTGCGACTGAGAGTAATCGGTACTACCATCAGCATCTAAATGAACGCGTCGACAAGATGTACGAGAAGAAGGTGGCACAGGATCCTAATGCATCGCGAGAGGAAACCCTACTACAAGAAACGAAAAGGCACAAGAAGATCCAGGCTGAAGAAATTTTGCATTGCATTGGATTATTGGTGGTAAGGATGTTATGCCCACACAAGCGCCGCTTCGCTGATCACTGGGCGAAGGCAGAGGTTGGTGTCGTACCCAAAGGCACCTTTGGGCGGTTCATGTCGAAGGCTCGGTTTGCACGAGTGATGCAAAACCTCCATTTCACCGACAACACCGACGCGCGAGCCGAAACAGATCGCGCTTGGAGGTGCGGTCTGTAGTGGATTCACTGCAGGAGACCTTTCGTAATGGCTACAATGTTCCGCCCGTATTGGCCTTTGATGAGGCCATGATACCCTCGCGTAGCCGGCACAACGTCACACGTCAATACCTGAAAGACAAGCCCCACAAGTGGGGCACCAAGATCTTCATGACGTGTTGCTCCACTACATCCTACTGTCTGCGGTAAGTCTGTTCTCCAGGTGGAGAGCAGTTTGTTTTGGCTAAGTTGAACATGTTGTATAGCACTGATGCTAACTTGAAAGAATGTTGTATATACAACATGTAGACTAGAGGTATTTTGTGGAACTAGCCAGCACTCGGACGAGCTCGGCGGTGATTCTCCAACCCAGTTTTCAGCTGATCCTAACTCAGGACCTGCCGCAGGTATTCGCAACCTAATGAAGGTGCTACCGACCCGCCGAGATGGGGTCATTCACGTCGTCGTCACCGACCGCTTTTACACGTCCGTCCAACTCGCTCTTCAACTTCTGGCCCGAAACGTCTACACCGTTGGAACGGTTCAAACGAACAAAAAAGGTTTTCCTCCGGCCTTGGTTGTCAAGTCCGCCTCCCGTCCTGCTGATGTGCCTCGTGGTTCGGCGACCGTCGCCGTAGCGAAATGTTGCCCCCTCCTGCAAACGCTGCGGTGGTGGGATCGACTTCCTGTATATCTACTGTCGACTGGCAGCAGCACTGCCATGGAATCGTGCGGTCGACACCTACCTGGAGGAGTGCGAAGCGTCATCCCATGCCCATCCGCGATGCGTGATTATCATCGCTGGATGGGTGGGGTTGATTTACACGACCAACTACGACTGCAGCGGTATTCACTGCGGCTTTCTGTCCGATTCACAAAGTATTACAAGACAATCTTTTTTGGACTCGTAGACATGACAATAGTAAACGCCTTCATTGTCTTTCGAGAGGCACAAAAGGCGAGAGGTGAACCACCAGCGAGTCATGCTGAATTTCTGCAAGAGCTACAGACGCAGCTACTACAAATCACGGCCTCAGATTTCGTCGAGGAGGTTTGTACTACATCACTTGATATGATCATGTTGTTTATACTACATGGCGACTTACATTATGTTCGATGTATAGATTGATGCACCAGATAGCCCTGATCGAAGTGAAGAATTTCTGCAAGAGCTACAGACGCAGCTACTACAAATCACGGCCTCAGATTTCGTCGAGGAGGTTTGTACTACATCACTTGATATGATCATGTTGTTTATACTACATGGCGACTTACATTATGTTCGATGTATAGATTGATGCACCAGATAGCCCTGATCGAAGTGAAGGCGGTGGTTCACGCGAACATAAGCTAATTGAGTTTCCCGAGTGGACTCAGATCCGTGAGGGCGTCCGTAAACGTCCACAACACCAATGCAAAGTGTGATCAATCCGAAAGAAGAAGGTCGGCCAACGGAGTGCTACTCGGTTCTACTGTGAAACTTGCAGTGACGGCAACAAACGGTGCGTGTACAGCACGTAATATTCTGTGTACAGATACTAACCTCTTTCTGTTCTTCTGAAATGCAGTGTCTACCTTTGCGATCGTATCCGGCCAGAGCATTACCCCGGTAATAGTATGACGTGCCATCAGATCTGGCATCTGAAATGGAAGAACGGGGAAGAGCGTCCTCGCCCTCGCGTTGGGCGCGACATACAGATGCGAGGACTTGGCAAGAAGAGACGTAGGGCTGACACAGACGACGACGCCATGGAAGGAGACGACAACAGCGGGACTGAAGTGGCTGAAGAGGGCAACAGTGATGCGGCAATCGATGTGGACGAGTCAGGGATGCGTTACACGACTATCTAGGTAATTGAAGTTCGCACTAGCGTAGGAAATTAGCCAGTACGTTTCCTAGGGCTCGTAATATCTCAATTCATAGTTGTGCGAATTTCGATCAGTTTTTGTTTTCTCCAAATAAAAGGTTCATGCGTACACATTGTATATACGCCCTGTTTTAAAAAAGAAAGTTGACGATGGTGTCCTTGACGACATGTTGCTACATAATACAAGCAGCCAAATAAAGCCAGCTTCCCGCAGTTCAAAAAATAACTCGTACTTATAACAGGACATACAAAATTGTAGTAATGCCTGATCTTAACATGTTGCATACACGATCTAACATGTAGTATAAATGCTTGTGAGTGCGGGGGGTTTAATCAAATCATGCACACTGAATCACAAGGTCAATTTCGCTTGGAAAAGATACTATGTATCAGTACTACCAGAGGTGGTGTGAGAAAGCTGGTGAACTCCCTGATAAACGCTCGAAATTTTGTGAGAAGATCTCAAAGTTGGACAAGCGTATCACACTCAAGAGATTTAAGGAAAATAAAGATAATCCTTACGGATTCTTCTTTCAGATTGACTTTAACCCAGTCTAATGTTTCCTCCCTTCATGCGTCGAATGCGACGTGGATCAACCATACCAACTCCAATTAACGGCTTGACTCCTTTTCGAACTTCAGTTGATAATCCACCGGTGTCAGGAGCGGTTATACCCGCAACTGTATCCATTATTGATCCAGCAATCGGTTTCCAACTGTTTTTTAGAAATTCCCAGATTGCTTTTCCTCCCGTCTTTATTCCATGCGACCAGAACCACTACCCGATAATCCTGATTGATGGGTGCGTAATACTTCACCATGGCTCATGTGTAGCGTAGTTTCTTTGCCATTTTCGTATGTCTTTACTAATTTTTTATAGTTCTCTGGGTGAAAGTAATGCGGATGGCCCTTTCCTAGTTGTGAATGTGACAGGCGCACTGGTTTTTCATTGAAAATCCTATGGCCTTGATTGTGCGTGAAATCGACACGGAATTCCTTATACATGGTTCTGCAATATCGCTTTTATATATATACATCTGAACAAATGAGTAAACTTAAAACCCAAGATCTACAAAGTCTGCAGCAGACGCTTGATAAGACATTAGACTTGGCGCGCAGAATTATAACGTCGCAATTTCGACAATTGGGATTTACATTCGCCAAATCACCAAGATTTACAAAGCGGGATTGAATGATTATGATTGGACTCCAGATGAATTTATTGACCGTATTCAATATCCACGACGATATGATAATGAAGAATTTGAGCAAGTTTTCAACGTGAAGAAGTCCGATATCATCGCACTGCTCATGGATATCTACAAATCCAAAGAATCATTGACTTAGTCAGTATGAAATCGCATTGGGGTCGATCTCCATTTACTACTCATGGCGAGCAATTACTTCTCAGCGGCAAAACAATTCATTCAAAATTATTTGGCCCACCGCAAGCACAACAACCACATATACGGTTACGTTTCCCGATAGAACTTATTCGGCAAATGATATCAACAATTACTTGCAATACTGGAGCATTCAAAACAATCTCTACTTGCTCAATAATACCACTGGCCAATTTTTCTACTTCATTTCCTGTGCTGAGAATCCATCCAGTTATGCGATCCAATTCACCATGAATGTAGTATTTTGGCCGAATGTGAAAAGCGGTTTTCCGTTTAGCAGTGAGCAATTCACACAGCCGATCTTGAGATTGTCAAAACTTCGGCTGGCTGTCAGAGTCCAACGGCTCCGACAACACACTGCTAGAAAACTCACTTGCAATTTTTCATCGCTTTCGACCCACCACTCCTCATCCGGGTTCACGCCAACAAAATGACGTGCCGTCGAGGCGTTAGGAGGAGTTGTACGAGATAAACTCCATTAACAAAGCTCTGTTTGCCCCTCATTACCTCAGTGCGTAGCTGTAGTGAAGGAAATCCAGTAAAATTACTAAGTGGATATACTGCGGCAACTGGATTCCCAACAATGCCCGCTACTGCATACACTCCACAGCTTCAAATCACAGATAGTGGATCCATTTCATTTTCTGCGATTGTTGGTCTATCTCAAGGGACATAACTATCAAGTCAAACTACAAGTCCTTACGCCGTCAGTAGTAATCTTATTCCTCAGATTGATCCAACTGCTGCTTGTGTAGTTGGTATGTCGAATCTGTACAATCCGATTGCCAATAATTATCAAGTTCTTCACACATTTACAAGTGCTGGTGTTGGATATGGTGGGTTAATTACTACACAGCAAGGCCAAGGCATAACATTTACACCTATGCAAGGAACCAATAGTGAGATCACCTTGAGTTTCTACTATCAAAATATATTACCTCTTCAGATATTGAATCCAAATGTGTGTATCCGTCTTCTCATGCGACCGAACCCCCCTGATAATTAGGATTGAGTTTGCGACCAGTCAGTGTGTTTTTTTGTGTTCTGTGGTGACGAGCTCGTGCTCGTTTTTGATAGCAATCTCCACAGTGGCATTCCTCAATTTTATAGATTTTTCGCTCAAGATCAACTCACATATCACAAATGAATTCCGTCCCGTTTCTGTAGATTTTGCGATCAATAATATCCATCATCATGTGGTCATCTTCTCTGCTGTTAATCGCTTGTTAAGATCAATAAAATCTTTCACAGCCATATCGGAAGGGAAATCTCTGCAAATGATGCCGAGATCGCGTTGAGTTAGATTTCTTCCGAGAATTACATACTGCGCGTTGGTACTGATTGTTTTTGGGTAACTCTGTGAGATGTAAATCATGCTCCATCCAAGTTTACCTCGACGAATGAAGTATTGTTCGATTTGCGCTTGTGTTTTCTTGGGCTCAAACACTAAATCATCAAACAAAATCAAATCGCTTGTCTCCGAATCATATTCGCTCATCATTGGAACAGATCCTTCTTCGGAGATTTCAACATTATCAACAACTTCTTTCAAGTGATCGTATAGCGTCTCATTAGTCTTCGTACAAATAATAATCTTAGTAAAACATTTGCTTAAAAGTGCAATGATATGCAGCACCGTGTTACTCTTACCGGAACCTGACGGACTCGCAATCACCATACGAAAAGGGAGATCAAAGTGCTCGTTCTTTGGGTATTTCGCGAGCTTCTTCTTTGGGATTGTTTCATAGAAATTTCGCATCGTGGTTGCTTTTATATATTTCAATAATATATGTCGTATCCCCCGATTCAGGACTCAACCCTTTTCAATTCCACTTTCTTCATCAATGACGATTCAGGGCTCACAATATCAACTGCCGATCAGTGTAAAGATTAACTAGGCTCAGTGGTTTAAACTCAATATATTATCCTCTTAATGTCTTCGAATAAGCTGATGCGCTTAGCCGTTGGCAAAAGGAGAAGTGAGCTCCTGTTTGCCATTAGACCATCATCGCGCGAGTGCCGCTGAGAAGGCGGTGGTTTCATATCTTTTCTCATAGTCTTATGTGCTTGGCTAAAATATATTACCCTAATATATCCACTTTCTAACCGCTGAACACTTTCCTAGAATGTTCGTGCTAATATTGTTCTGCTCCACAGAGTTCTCAACCTAGATTCTAACAATCAGCGCTATCTGAGGATTGGTGGCATAGGAAATATGACCTCGCTTGATGTGTCTGGTACACTAGATTTTGGTTCATTAACAATTGGTGGAAACACAGTTGATTTAAGTTATATCACAGGTATAACGCTAGGAATAGCAGCTGTATCAAAATGATTGGTGCTGGATAGTTCAAGGGTATTAATAGTCTTTCTTCAAATTAACTCAGTCTCACAGACAGGCTGTCAGTAAATCAGACCACAGCAAATGGGTGCCCTAATCAAAAATTGTGCATTAAAGTTTAATTACGGTGATTTGTTTGGTGAGACCACATTTTGGTCTCATCAAACAATTCTAATGCGACTCTTAATGAACAACGTGATTAAACACTTGACTGAACTCCACTATAGTCAAAGGTCCCATTCCAGCAACCAGTTTGGTGCGCATTAAACGGATCCGTAATTTAAAAGATATTACCGATTAAACCGATCAAACTGTTTTATGTGGGTTATGGAGGGCACCCAATCGCTTATTTGAATCTATGTGCGGCACATCAACGTGTGTTCTCCATTATAGGGTAAACGACTACGCCACTTTTGGATCAACATCCGCCGACAATTTTGTGTTGCAGACAAATTCCACTCCTCGCTTGATTATTGATGGATCTACTGGAGCTATTAGGGGTATCTCGTCATTATCGGCTGACACACTGAACGGAACTACCTATTCCTTAATGGAACACAGTTTAATCCATCATTGATCACAGGGATTTCCGCTGGAACAGCTACTGGCTCTAAGGCAGTAATATTAGATGCAAACAAAGACATCGCGGGTATTCGAAATCTGACACTTGATGCATTCGGAACGCTAAATATCCCATCGCTCACGTTTAGCGGAACTAATTTCAACCAGAACTATTGCATTGGCGTGACAGAAGGAAGCGCAGTTGCTTTGCAAGCGGTGATTCTCAATTCATCTAAAGACTACTCCGGGATCAATAACATGTCAATCACAGGAGCGTTCATTGCATCAACTTCACTTGCGTCGCCTACATTAACCGTTGACACGATCAATACATCAGCTGGATTGAATATCAACTACACAAATCTAAATCTGACTGGAAATGCACATAAACCTACTGCCATCAAACTCAATTACAATGATCTCACAACACTTAGGACGTTCCAATCATCCAAGACAATGACACTTGATAGTTCTGGGGTGGGATTAATGCCGTTAGGTACTTCTAGCACAAATAACTTGCGTTTCTATGGTGGAACTGCGAATCGTGAAACGATAAACAATTACCGAGTCTCTGATACAAATGGACTGGTCATCGCATCAAGAACTACATCAGCATCAAACAACAAAATGTATCCGGTGTTGAATTTAATATCAATCGATAATCCAAGTTCATTTGTAGGTGGTGTTTCAGCTACAAGCGCTGACTTATTCAATATCAACTGGAATGATAAACCTTCTGTGGGGTTCATGTCCCAAATGCATTGATTTTACTTTAATGTTGGACTAGAGGCAATGCTTTAGGCTGGGAGGACAGAGAATGCAACTAATAGAAGCTTTAAAAGTGGTGAGGAAATTTGTGTTCTCAGCTTCAACCCAAAAGACATTGGAACACATAGTCTGCGTAAAGGCAGCACTCGGAAAGTAAATGATCCTACTCCCGATTTTGACCCATACGCAGGTAATTGTTTTTGCGTTGTGCGAGTCTGAATATGGTGATACGGTATCACTGATACCCTCTTGTGACCCAAATCTGCTGAAGTAAAACGCTCATTGTTTTGTAAACACTTCATATTGCGAAAAGTTTAGGGGCACTTCCTAATCGGACACCTCGCATATTCTGCGAGTTGGAAGCCGCTACTACTGGTAGAGTCCACTGCATTACAACTACAGCAGATTGCATAGACTAATTTTGAGCATTGACTAATTTTGAACTTCTAAATTAGTCTAAGATTCAATGAAATTAGAGGAGTGCCTTTTTGCCACCCGTACTATTCATCACTAAAAAACGTACCGACATTCATCACTAAAAAACGTACCGACTTGCCTTCGTTATTACCGCTCGAGTCATTTTGGTGCCTGTCTCTCTATGGACTTGTAGTCCAATTTTTCAATTTCTTTATTGCCTGCAAATTCCTCAGAATACTGTTTGATGATTTCCTGCAGATGAGGGAAGAGTTGACTTGTAACTAGACTCCATCTTTATTGAAAGATTAGCTGCAGCGCATCACAGTATTGCGAGCGCAGTAGGCATCACTCTTACCTTGCTTCTGATTCACTTCTCTAACAGCAGCAGCTGCTAATTGGAGGAAGAAGCCAAACCACGTCGCCAATTTGGCCCATTTTCAAGACTAATTTTGAAAATTTAGCTCAGACAAATTGTGAATACACCACAAATAAGTCTGACATAGGCTAATTTTGAGCTCAAATTAATACTAGTAGCAGGAATAGACCGCTGTGGAAGTCTATGGCTGAACTGGAGACACATTTCAAGCGGCACTCTGACCACCAAATCTACACACTTTTGTGTAATAGTAGCCTCAGTCTGTGGACTATCGACTCAGGCAACATTTGCGAATTAAAGATATGGGGGGGCCCCCCGCGCAATAAGATTGGTTAGGCTGTTCAGCCAGCTAAAGCTGTCCTCCCAGTAAAATCTCAGCCTTATAAAATTGGATTTCCTCACACACATACTCTTGCAACATCTGTCGATGCCTTTTGTATCAATCCTGCTGATTCGTCTCCAACACCAGCGAGTGGATGTCTTTACCTATTTTCAGACACTGTCAATAAAATGATATCCAATACTAATACGCCATACACGAGTTCATTTGGAACAGCGCCAGTTACATTAACTTCTGGCAATGTTTATATAAAAGCATCCAATGCACTGAATGATGGATCCGTAAACTATGACATGCCGATTTTCATGGAATCATTGAATGCGGCGTCAATTGGTTTTGGTCAGTAATGCTCAAGTGCTATTCACTGTAGCTTCTATATATTGAGAAATACATGTCAAAAATAAAAATAATTCCAATGGTGTGATCTGATTGGTTAAAATACGCTGTGCTGCTGTTGTTGCTTCTCAGTCGAGAACTGTCCAAAAGAATGGAAAGAAGCATGACAGAGGAGATGGATGTGAAGCTGCGCTGCGGTGTGTACGGCGAAGGGAGCGTCTTCTCCGTCAAGATCAAGCGCAATGCAGATGTGGAGGCGTTGCAGGAGACCATCGCTGGTATCTTGAGCACCGAGCAACTCACAGTTCCCCCAAGGTTGCTGACGCTGTATTTGGCGCGGAAGAAGGGGGAAACCATGTGGATGACGCACGACCGCACGGTGAAAGACTTTTTGCGAGGTAGTATCAGCACCGAGTATGAAGAGATGCTTTCTGGGAATCTTGACGAAGACTACTTTGGGGAGAACTTTCAGCCTGGGGGCAAAGATATTCATGTGCTGGTGGAACTTCCGCCTGATCAAGTTGTTGTGACGATGGTTGACCGAGGCTGGACAGCCAAGTGGGTGAACGAATTCCGTAGGAATCAGCTTGCACCACATCAGCTTCCTCGTGTGGGTGAGCTTGCAGATTTTATTGAAAACGAACTACCGGAAAAAATCACGTTGCATCAAGAGATTTACGACACCTGGACCACCAAGATGACCTTCGAATCTCCTGAGCTGATGGCCAAGTTATTCAAAATTGACAACTTGAAGCAGTGTGTGAATTTCCTGTTCCGGATTGGAAGCCGTATTGTGTATGCTACGGATCCTGGTGACACTGAGACGTCGTTCATCTCGTTTTGGGACGACTTGATTCGCAATGTTTTGAACTTCGTGCTACACGACATCGGTAAGAGCGACCGGAATTCAAGTCGATCAGCATCAACAGGATCAAATCGGCCAGATTACCTTTTCATTGTGGATTCGGTGTGCGTGTTTCGCGGTGAGGAAAAGGCCCCTGGAGAGCAGATGGAGACGCCACGACGCGAGTTATTTAAGAAGCTTGTTTGGAGCTACGGTGACGCACCATATTTGTTCGGATACGCAGCCGTTGGCTATGAAGCCAGATTGTATGCTATCGCTCGTGTGCACGATGATGTGGACGCAATTGAGTTGGGAGTATATGATCTCAAACATTTGGAAGGACGATTTCGTTTGCTGCTGGCAATTCTGAACGTCGCACGATTGTTGCGGAGCCTTGCGAGTGTGTGTCCAGAAAGCGCTCGAGATGAGTACAAGAAGCTGTTCCTTGATCATGGAGTCAGAGTATTACTCGAACCATCATGTGTTGTCAAGTGTTTTCCGGAAGCGCTATTTCAACGAGCAAAGGACCATGTTGAAGCGGTCTACAAGGTATTGGAAGAGCACGCTATCCCGAATGTTGATCGTCTGGATCATGCAGACCAGAATGCAATGCGATTGATATTCAAGCCACGTGGCCAAGAGAAAAGACCAGCAAATCTTGTGGAATTGTTTCACGCGCTCGCAAATGTGTTGCAAGCATTGGTGAAATTACATGCTGCTTCGTGGATGCATCGAGATATTCGATGGCCGAATGTTATCAAGAGTCGCGATAGCGATAATTCGTGGTTCCTGATAGATTTCATGGACGCCGCGCGAAGTCCACAGGTTTCACCAAGCGGCAACCACCTGAGTCAAGCCGAACACGCCCCCGAGATCTTCAGCGATGGTAATCACACCACTGCTGTGGACGTATGGTCTGTTGGGCGGTTGATCCAAACTTGCGGAGATGCTGTGTACGGGAGCTGGTATGACACAGGAAGAGAGAGGACACAGTTCTTGGAGCTGCTGATGCATGACGATCCGTCCAGAAGACCCACTGCAGCTGCAGCACTCGATCGACTCCGTCAGCTTGAGCAAGAATACTTGGAACGGCAAAAACGGAATGAACGCAAGAAAAAGCAGAGGCGTAACTAGCTCGATACTGTAAGTCGAATAATAATTTTGGATGCCAAGTATGATAAGCCCTACCCCTGTTCCTATTACACCGTACTAGAGGCAATGCTTTGGGCTGGGAGGACAATGCAACTAATAGAAGCTTTAAAAGTGGTGAGGAAATTTGTGTTCTCAGCTGCAACCCAAAAGACATTGGAACACATAGTTGCGTAAAGGCAGCAGCTTCATATGCACTCGGAAAGTAAATGATCCCACTCCAGATTTTGACCCATATGCAGGCGCACAGACCGTGTCTGTGTACCTGCGTATGGACCATAATCTTGGTAAAAAAAATTGCGTTGTGCGAGTCTGAATAGGTATGGTGATACGGTATCACTGATACCCTCTTGTGACCCAAATCTACTGAAGTAAAGCGCTCATTGTTTTGTAAACACTTCATATTGCGAAAAGTTTAGGGGCACTTCCTAATCGGACACCTCGCATATTCTGCGAGTTGGAAGCCGCTACCACTGGTAGAGTCCACTGCATTACAGCCACAGCCACTACAGTGATTAGTCTGAGCACAGATTGCATAGACTAATTTTGAGCATTGACTAATTTTGAACTTCTAAATTAGTCTAAGATTCAATGAAATTAGAGGAGTGCCTTTTTGCCACCCGTACTATTCATCACTAAAAACGTACCGACTTGCCTTCGTTATTACCGCTCGAGTCATTTTGGTGCCTGTCTCTCTATGGACTTGTAGTCCAATTTTTCAATTCTTTAATACCTGCAAATTCCTCAGAATACTGTTTGATGATTTCCTGTAGATGAGGGAAGAGTTGACTTGTAACTAGACTCCATCTTTATTGAAAGATTAGCTGCAGCGCATCACAGTATTGCGAGCGCAGAAGGCATCACTCTTACCTTGCTTCTGATTCACTTCTCTAACAGCAGCAGCTGCTAATTGAAGGAAGAAACCAAACCACGTCGCCAATTTGGCCCATTTCAAGACTAATTTTGAAAATTTAGCTCAGACAAATTGTGAATACACCACAAATAAGTCTGACATAGGCTAATTTTGAGCTCAAATTAATACTAGTAGCAGGAATAGACCGCTGTGGAAGTCTATGGCTGAACTGGAGACACATTTCAAGCGACACTCTGACCACCGAATTTACACACTTTTGTGTACTAGTAGCCTCAGTCTGTGGACTATCGACTCAGGCAACATTTGCGAATTAAAGATATGGGGCCCCCCGCACAATGAAATAAGATTGGTTAGGCTGTTCAGCCAGCTAAAGCTGTCCTCCCAGTATTAAAACATCCAATGCACTGAATGATGGATCCGTAAACTATGACATGCCGATTTTCATGGAATCATCGAATGCGGCGCCAATTGGTCTTGGGTTGCAATTGAGTAGTGCTCAAGATCAACTCAGTGCTATTTCGTTTCTATATATTGAGAAATACATGTTTTTCTGTCAAAAATAAAAATAATTCCAGTGATGTGATCTGATTAATTAAAAATGTTGCTGTTGTTGCTTCTCAGTCGAGAACTGTCCATGACAGAGGAGATGGATGTGAAGCTGCGCTGCGGTGTGTACGGCGAAGGGAGCGTCTTCTCCGTCAAGATCAAGCGCGATGCAATTGTGGAGGCGCTGCAGGAGAAGATTTTCGAGAAGAAACGATACCGCGAGCGGTATAAGTTTGACGCGAGCGAATTGACGCTGTACTTGGCCCGGAAGAAGGGGGAAACCATGTGGCTGAAGCACGACCGCACGGTGAAAGACTTCTTGCGAGGTAGCATGAGCACCGAGTATGAAGAGATGCTTTCATCTTCGAGGATCAACAAGAAGGAGTTGTTTGGACCGAGTTTCACGCCTGGGGGCAAAGATATTCATGTGCTGGTGGAACTTCCTCCTGATGAAGTTGGGGTAGCCAATAAGAAGCAGCGCCTGGCGTGGCGGTCGACTCGGTGGAGATCACACGTTTATGACCCGAACTCCCAATACTTCCTGCTGGAGAAGGAGGATGTGGACGAGTCGGAACTTCCACCCGTTCGCATGATGCTCTACTGCAGGCCAACATTCCACCGCCAATTCGAGTTCTTGCGCGATAAAGTATTGAACGAAGGTCATTTGGGCTGGATTCTCGGCCCTCCTGGAACGGGAAAGTCAATTACAGCCATGGCATTCGCGTCGACTCTGGACAGAAGTGAATGGATCGTGACTTGGATCCACGTGGGCAAGTTTATGGATTGGCAATGCGTGCGCCTCATCGGTGACGAACGAAAGACTCGATTTCTTGAGATCTCGGAAGTGGATGAAGTGTTGATGGTTGACGATAAGAGGCATCACGTAGTGCTTGTTGACGGGTGGACTGCTGCAAACGAGTTTATGGAGTTGACACGCAAGTGCGTCCGATGGTTCCTTCACAGCAACGGAGTGAAGCAGCGGCGGCTCGCGTTTGTTTGTTCAGTTGCCACCCGTGGGAAGTTTCAAGAAGACATGGAGATTCTGACTCGTGCAAGGGAGTTCCGCGTGTGCTCATGGACTCTGGATGAGTACCTCAATGCGATCAAGGATGACGAGGTGTTCCAGAGTGTGTCACAATGTCTGGATGCTCCTGCAGTTTTGCCGGATGAAGAGATGTCTCGCGCGGCAATGGTAGAGTCCAAGTATTACTACGCAGGTGGTTCCTGTCGTTATATGTTTCACTTCCGCACTGCGACCGTGGCGACGAAGTTGAGTGATGCCGTGGATTCTTTTAATGATGCTGCGACGGTTGCCACGAGTGACCAGCGTTCATCTTCAAGTATCAACCGTCTCTTTGGGATGTTCCAGCGACCTCGCGTCGTGGGTACGGTGTCGCCTGTGATCAGTCAGTATGTTGCGACGCTGATTGCCGTCAGATGCGGTCCAGAAGCTATCAAGAAGCTCATGTCGACGTATCAAGACAGTTCAAACCCAGCATTGAACAGTTGGATGTTGGAGATGGTGTTTTTCGCAAATCTTCGAAACGGCGGTCTCGCTCTGGTCGATGCGGCAGGCAACACGGTTGACACGTGGAGTCAATCAGTTATTGTGGTCACCGATGGAATACCTGCGCTTTCCTCTGCTCAGCCCGTTTGGATCAAGCCAGAAAAATGGAACCAAGGCGGATATGACGCTATTATGGTGTGCAAGCGTACTCAGCACGTGCGTTTTGTGCAGGTGACAAGTGCCCACAAGCATTCTTTCCGCATCAGTCACTTTTACAGATGGCTGAAGATGCTGTCGGAGTCGCCCGAAAGTTTCGAGGTGAAGATAATGGAGATTATCTTCGTTGTCGAGCAAGAAAAGCTGAGCACGTTCGACTTCTCAACTGTGACAGGAAACGGACTACTCGTACCGTTTGGTTGGCTGAAGGGCAAGGAGACGGACCTGGTGCGGCTTGTAGGGACTTCCCATATGTGTAATGGCGTCGAGTTCCGAGGTTCCGAAACCGAGTTCCGACCCGTTATCCCAAAGAATTTATTAATATAGTTATACGATGAATCTACAATGTAGATGTATTACGTATATGAACAGGCCAAAACGCTCCACGATGCAAATTACCTCGCGATTTAACCAATAAGCACCAAATTAATTAAGCTAATTCAATATCACAAATGAATAAAGCACCTTCCATATTCAATAAGCGCGGTTGAGGAAACCACGACAACTGCGGAGAACGATCCAGTTGTTGAAGCCGTTGGCATATTTTAGATCGGGAAACGATGTTCATGAAATTAACAGGAGTCTGTTAGTGATAAGATATTTCTAGATAATTGTAGTGTGCGCTGAATATATCAGCTTGGCCTTACCGCAGCTTTGACCTGAAGTTAGTCCACCCTAATGTGTCTAACAGCCACTGGGCTGTAGACAATGGGTGGGCATACGGATTGGCAGGTGACGTACAGCTGAGGGCATTGCTGCTGACCGAAGTGTCCGACACAGGTCAGCTGAGGACTTCGCAGTCATTTGATATCACAGACTGCATAAGGATTTAGTGTAGCCAACTACATGTTCTAAAATGCATGTCCACACCAAGCTGCCTATCGCTCCGATTGAGTGGACAGCAGAGCTTGAGCGAGGACGAGCTGGTGACCGCCAGACTCATGGTATCGCTCACTCTACAATTTGCTAAGGCAAAACTACATCAATACACTAGGCGACTACTTCTGTGCGGGTTGGCCCCCGCATCGGTGTGCGTTTAACTTTGCTTCAATTTCCCGGATATACTACAATAATTGCAAACAAACAAATTCCCTGGTAGACAAACATGAAAGTATTCTTACCAAGCGATGGATCAATTCTAACAGTAAGAAGAGTTAAACGTTCCAACTAGCTTGTTGCAAACGTATCACGTCTACATTTAGTAGTTTAGTGGTCATTGCGTGTATCCAAGCAGGATATTAATGCGCTAGCTACAGGACCAACTGACTGATCATACCACACAAGCTGAAGGATTGGAAACGATTAAAATGGCCAAGTCGCTTTTCGCTACAGTCAGTCCAATATGGCCGAGACGCTCCATGGACTTTCAAGTTTGGCATACGCTACATAGCTAGCAAAACGATTCATCCTACAACTGGTTAATCAATTTCTACTTCTTCAATATCAATTGCTAAAGTAGCCACACTAGATTAAGATATTGAGGTAGTTGGAGTGACTTGAATATATCTCTTATAAAATCTCCGTGCATGGTATTACATGAACTGAAGCGTAATGCTCTGTTGTCGATGTGGTACAATATCAGATTTGGACGTAACACATTTATCTAAGCTGTTCAAAGTAGAGAAAAATTAGTTCTTGCTAGAAACGCAAGCGCTCGCCCAGCCACACTTACAAACAAACTAAATTTAACTAACAGCACATAAACGTTTATTCGTCGGTGATGGGACGTACGTTTTTAGAAGTCAATACATTGCTGTAAATCCACAAGTCCGCAATCCATAAACATGTCATGGATTTTCCTATGTGTATGAATCCGGTAACCCAGAAATGTTTGCACTTGTTCATCCGATACGGGTTCTAACAACGAATCAGAAACGGTATCTTCGCTGTGTTGCACTCATTGCTTGTATTCTCTTGCCTTTCGAAGCTGTTGGAGGCTCTCATCTTGCGACTCGTGAACCCGATATTTCTTCACTGCCTTAAGCTTATTGTTATTCTTCTGGTGAGTCATGATAAGAAGAAGAAGAGCTTCGTAAAAGTGGTATTGAGTTTCTCTCAGTAAGGACAGGGTCACACACGATGGATAGTCCACGACTTAAGTCAAACCCATCAGCAATCTATTTATTATACGTTTCTACGAATTGGCGAAAACACAGCTACACTAAAGATTCTCGTAAAACTCTTCAATCACAAACCATCCAGAACGCGGTTGCAAATTCGCAGGCTGTCAGGGTGAGGTGTAGCGAGTATTAGTAAATGTAGCGGGAATGTCGTTCCTTTATCGTATGTAACGCGAATATCGTTCGATGACATCCAAAAACAGCCCCCAAACGACAGTTCTTCGAACTGCGAATATATAAAAAATTAAAGAGAGGGGGTAGCGTATAGGAGAGAAAGAAGAAATAGAGAGACAGTACTGACTTTTTTGGTGGAACTTAGGAACTCAGTCCCGCATTGTGTATAAAAATCATAATTGTTGATGTTACTTGATTTGGTAACATGGAACCGGTTCAAATCTGAGGTCGGAACTTTACGAACTACTGGATTTTAATCACTACAATCACTCTGATGACTCGTGGGTTAAAGTGAAGAGTTCTGGACAATTCCTAAGAATTCACATTAGGATTAAGTAACATTCAGCGTTCTTTGTGTTGGCGTACCCTAGTGGACGGAATGCATTGATTATGTTACATCATCCGCTCTGAGCAATGCATAAAGGGCTACGTGCTTACCCCTAACCCACATATAACGCATCGGAGGTTTAATATACCATGTAGTAGTGATGCCATGAGAGCATCGCAATCCTCAGCACCTAGTTTCCAAGTGTTGCGGGCGGTATGCACTTTGTCATACTATATTATGTACCACCTTCTTTAAGTAGAAAACTATGGATTTCACTATAGTGATAGTATTTACTAATACAGACATGGCAGAACCAACCGTTCTGCTAGTAGGGGGTGCACACGCCAGGAACTCTAACTGCTAAATCTACCACTTCGTCTTTTGACACTTTCTCAACAAGTAAGCTTCCCCCTCACCTCTCCACAGGTTATGAGCCCCAACAACGACTTCTCCCGACCTATCGGCGCCGAGAACTTCGACGTGTGGAAGACTCACGTGTGCGCAGCCCTCGATGGCAAACACCACCTCGGCTATGTGAAGAAGGCCGACTACGACGGTTTTTCCGAGGATGAGAGCGAGGACAGGAGAAGCGACATGTCTGATGTCGACGTCGACTCCAAGTCAGCCGAGCCTGTCGACGTCGACTCCGACGCTGTCGACTATGAAGAAAGTGACGATGAACTCAAGCCACCACCCGGTTCCGATGAGGCCTCTGGCGACGAATCCGACACTTCTATCAAGCGGAATGACCTGCCTGAGATTCGGCCGTTCAACCGCCGCCAAGTGAGCCAAGAGCGCAAGCGCGTGCTCAAGGTGAAGCCTCAGCCCTTGAACCAGCGTGAGCGCCGTCGACAAGAAGCCAAGACCAAGGCGTTTTAATGAAGACCATGGAGAACACTCACGTTCGTCTGATCAAGAATCTGAACACGTCCTACGAGATCTTCACGCTCATATGCGAGAAGTACGAGGGAGCAGCCTTCCATGGCGACCCCTACTTCATCCAGCACGACTTGATGAAGATCAAGTACGAGGAGGTCTCTGACCTCACTGAGTTCTTCCTCAAGCTCGAGAACGCGATGAAAGCCGCGTCCAAGGCCAACGAATCGGTGATGACGGAGGGTCAGAAGTCTATCTACCTGTTCCACTCCATGCCCAAGCCGTGGAAAGACGATATCCGCATCTGGAAGGGTCGACGGAAGTATATCCCGTATGAAGACCTAAAGCAGAGCATTGAAGGCAAGGTCCGTGACATTCAAGTGCAGGGGCACTACACGCTGTTGAAAGGCACCCCCGAGTCGACTGCTACCAAGAATGGGCGTGCACGCATGGCTAGTGGACCTCCAGCACCTCGGACCGAGTACGACAACAATGTCTACTCGTACTGCAACCGCCCTCGCCACAACATCCGCTACTGTCGAGGCCTTCAAAAGGACCTTCGAGATGGTCGTGTAAAAGCTGGAACTGTGCCGCCCGCGAGCTTTGCGTTCAAAGGCAACTCCAAGCGCGACCACCCATATCGCAACACGAAGAACCGAAACCGTGGGCGTAACGGGGGAAACAGTTACGACAAGAAGGACAAGCGTAACAACGATGGTGGCAGTGGAAGAAACGACAATCCCGACAAGTCTCGCGGGTACGAACAACGCAAGAAACGAGGTTGTGCCTCTGATGGTGATGACTCCGACTCGAGCGACAATCGCCGCAAAATATACCATCAAGAGCGCCATGAGACCGGCCTGATCGCGGTCGCTACTTCCATCAACCCACCGTTAAGCCTAACAGCTCAGGCGAATGTCGAAATGGACACCACGTGGACCATTGACTCTGGATGTACGCGCCACGTAACACACGAAATCCAGTGGTTCTCTGATATCTCTGCGAGTGGTGATCCATCACTGTCGGCGGAAAAAACCAGATCCGGATTGAAGGTGTCGGACGTGTTGAGCTGGACGTCATTGACTCCAAAGGCAACTCGAAGACGCTAACCCTTCGTGGAGTGCTCTACGCTCCGAAGTTGCAATTCAGCCTCTTATCGGTTCCGGCTGCAGTGAAGCCCGAATTTCGCTTTCACTTCGATCGCAAGCAATGCTCCATGCAGACCGACCAGCACTTTAAAATTAAAGCTCCCATGGCCACTAACACTGATCTATTTCAGTTTCAAGCCAAGTCAGCGGCATATGCTTCGGCACAAATGGCCACGTCGGGTAAGCCACGTTCTTTTCTGCTTTTACACAAACGTCTTGGACATCCTAACGTTCGCATTCTGCATAATCTTACTAGGCGTGAAGCTGTCCGAGGACTAGACGGCTCTACGTCCGTGAACCCGGCAGAGCAGTCTTTCTGTTAGCGAAGTCACATCGCGCACCATTCTATTCTAATAGAGTTGCTGAACGTGCTAGAGCACAGTCGCAAAAGGTTCATACAGACATTTGTGGCCCTTTGCCTGTGCCTAGCCTCACTGGTTGTCGCTACTTTGTGACCTCCATTGATGACTTTTCTCGATTCATGTTGACCTATCCGATGAAAACCCGGAGCCAGCTGTATGAATGCTATGGAGACTTCAGGAAGAAAGCCCTGAATATATTTAGACATGACATTGGTATACTTGAGTGGCGTCCTTGTGCTATTGAAGAGCATGATATCCAAGCCCTCCAGGCTGACAATGCCAAGGAGTATGAAAAGCTTGGACGTGTCATATTTCGGGAATACGGCACACACGCCGAGTTCACAAATGCATACACTCCACAGCAAAATGGCGTTGCTGAGCGTCGTATGAGAACCATCATGGAAAGAGTACAAGCACTACTGCTGGATGGCAAACTTCCCAAGCAGCTCTGGGCTGAATGCGTTGGTCATGTTACGACTCTCCTCAACATGACACCTAGCTCAACGACATCTGATCGTACTCCTTATGAGCTCTGGTACAACCGCATTCCATCCGTGCAATACATCAAGGTATTCGGATGCAATGCGTATGTCCACATCACAGAGCAATATCGTGACAAACTCGATGCTCGCGCCAAGTTATGCATGCATCTAGGCATACCGGATCATAAGAAGGGATATCGTCTTCTGGATCTCGAAACACATGCCATTATCTACAGCCGAGACGTCATATTTAAGGAATACGAATATCCTTTCTTGGTTAATCTGACGGATACTCCAGATCAGTCATCCAACGAGTCGGTACGGCGTACGCAAACGTGAACTCTTGCTCCTGTACCTGCAGCGCCTGCAGTACAATCATCCTCTACTCAACGCCGACTGCCCCCACTTAGGGAGGCGCTTGATAGAACAGAGCTACACTACTATTTTCGAGCGGAGACGACTAATCCTTCGTCAACCCCTGCTCCTAAGCGACCCCGTCTCAATGACGATACAACGGAAATAACCCTCAACTCGGAGGAAGACATTCGGGAACAGGAGCAGCGCCAACAATTACTGTACACATTACTAGCAATTCGGTATGTGTCGGAGCCCACGATGTACCGAGAGGCCTTGGCATCCTCTCGTGCTTTACAGTGGCATACAGCAGCAAATTCGGGATACAAGTCCCTAATGGATAACGGGACCTGGGTGTTGGTTCCCCGTCCAAAAGGACGGAAGATTCTTAGAAGCCGATGGGTCTTCGTTGTGAAGTATACCGGCACAGGCGAAATCGACCGCTTCAAGGCGCGCCTGGTAGTCAAAGGTTTCGTACAGGAATATGAAATCTTTTCCCCTGTTATCAGGATGGAAGTACTCAGACTCCTTTTGACTATTGCGGCTCTACTTGATCTTGAAATCGATCAGATGGATGTCAAGACAGCCTTCCTTACTGGATTCCTAGAGGAAGAGATCTACATGGCTCAACCGGAAGGTTTCACCACCCCGGGACAGGAGGACCTGGTCTGTAAACTCATAAAGAGTCTATACGGGATGAAACAAGCTCCCCGTGTCTGGTACCAAACGTTGTCCGATTTCCTGGTGAAGCTAAATTTTTCCAAGCTCATTAAGGGCAGCTGCGTATTCATCCGCACGATTGACGGAGTCACTTGCTACATTGCAGTATACGTTGATGACCTCTTGATCATTGCACCAACACGAGCTCTCGTCAGTGAGCTAAAATCAGCCCTGAAAAAGCGGTTCTCCATGACAGATTTAGGGGAGGTGAAATACTTACTCGGCTGGTCCATTCAACGTGATCGTAAGAACCGAACGATATTTGTCCACCAACACAAGTACGCTACGAAGGTCATTAACCGTTTCAGCGACTATATCCCATACCCAATTGCAACACTAGCAGATCGGAACGTCGAACTATCCGTAAGCAGCCAACCTGCCACTGAAGCAGAGAAAGATGCGATGAAATCATATCCGTATCGGGAAGCCGTTGGAAGTACCTCATGGTAGGTACTAGGCCCGACATGGCATTCTACATGCGTGAAGTTAGTCAATTCCTAGCTAATCCAGGAATGGAACACTGGAATGCAGTTGTCAGAGGCTTGAAATACCTTACTGGTACGAAGGACTATGGTATATGCCTGGGTGGTTCACAAGAAGTCACACCAGAAAACCTAGCTGACCGCCTGACAGCCTACAGTGATTCTGACTATGCCAACTGCCCCGACACGAGACGCTCGGTTGGAGGATACGTGACTATGCTTTCTAACAGTCCTATCTCGTGTCTCTCACGCAAACACCACACGGTTGTCTTATCAACAACAGAGGCAGAATATATCGCCCTGTGTCATTGTATGCAAGAGATGATTTTCCTCAAGCTACTATTAAGAGCGTTAGGCTTTGCTACATCTCAGCCAAACCTGATTAATGAAGACAACCAAAAGCTGCATTAAAGTCTGCTATAAGCCCGAGCTGCACGGGAGGTCGAAGCACATTCATCTCTGTTACTGTTTTGCGCAAGAAAAAGTCGAGCGACACGAATTCTCCGTTGACTATTGCAATACCAAAGACATGGTTGCTGACATCTTTACAAAAGCTTTAGACAAACATCAGTTCAGAGAACTAAGGGCCATTCCGTCCAGTGTACGAGAACAACACTAATTGCATGAAGCATGCCTAATACAATGCATTCGTTTATTTTTCCCACCGGGTTTTATTTTGTTTTCAAAAAAGGTTTTCCCTCGCTGAGGTTTCCCTGGTCTAGTACCGAATTACAATAGGCATAAGAATTGTATTATCCATGCACAAACATAGTGATTGCTAGGAAAGTTCATTATCGATAAGGCAAACCCGCGGAAATCCCTACCGACTCCTATCATCTACTTCTTCTTAAAGACGACGAAAGGACGAATGCACGCGACGAAGTTGATCCAATCCATCGCCGACGAAACTGGCTTTGGATCCTTCAAGTCGAAAATCTGTCGAGTCTTGCCCTCCTTCCCCTGGACACTGAGGACGAACGCATGTCCAACGAGGCTGTGATTGTATGCAACAACGATGTAAAGTCCGTTGTGGAGAGGAACTTCCTCGAGTACACGAGCCCCACGGCTTCCAGCGATGGTGAAGTTGTCCTTGTCGTTAGCTTTGAAAATAAAATCACGACCAGCATCCCTAAACTGACGCAAGAACCGTAGGACCACCGTCCACGAAGTACCGTGCGTGAGATCCACTCCATGCCCTCGGAATTCATCAGCAACAAATGTGTCGATATCATCTTGCGTCACGATGTCAGCGCGCCCGGCTAGCTCGGCTGCACGCTTCAATGCGTTAAAGATGCATAGCCCTCGAGTATCAGCACCAATTGCTCTCTTGCCGAACTCACCCTTAGGTCAGAAGTCTTTGAACTTTACCACGCTGGAGGCTTTCCAACGATCCACGAGATCTAACTCCTCGGCGAAATTATCGTCCAACGAGGCTCCCACGTGCGCAGATAGTAACGTCATTTTACCAGTAGACAGTTGAGCCACAGCACATGATACTCTTGACCACGAGGAGAATCACGGCGAACATTGATACGTGCAACCCTCCAAGTGTTGATCGTAGTTGCATAGTCAGGTGTAACAGTCACGTGGTCGCTACTGTAATATTTGCCGTTTATCGGATAATACATCTCATCGCCAGTTGTGGCAATAGCTGTATTTTCGGTAACAGCAGCCAGGTCGGTAGCAGTAGCTACCGTCTGGTCTGTGGCGCTAGATGTTGAACCCATGTCATTAGGGTCCCTCGAAATAGTGACTGTAGAACAATCTGACGTGGCATCACCAAAATGCCCCTTCGGAGAACTCGCCGACACTCCAGAGCACCTACTTACGCTGCCTGACGCGACACTGCTCACGGTGGAGGCTGTGACGACAGGTACTTCAGTGATCTCAGCCATGGCTGCTCGGATGGCCTCCGAAAACAGGCCACCAACAGCTCTCTTTGCCTTGGCCCCCGCGGCCTTCTTCATCCTCTTCACCTTGGCCCCCGCGGCCTCACTCATATTGGTTACCGCACAGTCTACCTGCACACCACAGTCGACATGTCCCTGACTCTCTTTGCGAGCTGCTGCCCGCTTGCGCTCTCGAATCTTGGCTGCAGTACCGAGCTTCCGTTTCTCTAGGCCTTTCGGCGCTGATGATGGCGTGCCCGGCACCGAGCATGCTGTGGCGAAGTGGGTGAACACTTTTCGGCTTCCGGACTGGAAGTCGGTCGCCCAGAGTGTATAGTGCGTGCCCAGGTGGATTCTGGAATGAAACGTCCAGATGCCAAGTGGGGTCAGTCTCAACCTTCCGGGATCCTATGGGTATCCGAAAGGCAGAGTTGGCGTGTGACCTTGTGGTATCCCTTTGGGTATCGTTTGTCTTCGTGTATCCGGTGTAGTCACCAATGAGTTACTTCTGGATGCCGATCGGATCCAGGTATCTAAAATGCCAGGTACTTTCCAGATGGAGTCGTCTGGAATCAGTGAAAGACTATTAGCAAAGTCTTCCCCTAGCGGTTAACCAATACAATACAGAGAGTTAATATGCAAATATACAGCCGCTCTTATTCTTTGTGGCCCTTGAGCGGTGGGCACTCCAGATGCCAGTCGACGGAGTCTGATTCCGGAACACTGGCTCAGTTCCGGGACTCTCACAAGCGCACCACTTCCGGATAACCACTTGGTTTCCGGAAGACAATATTCAAATGGAATCCGGGATTACTAGAAAGTAATCCGGATAACCCTCAATATACAATCCTATCACACAGTAGTTAATTCAATACAGTTCCAAGGGGCTAACTACTAACAACCTCCTAAAAACGCAGTTATAATATGAAATGGGTATCCGGAGCCCGGAATACCAACTGGAATATGAAATAGGAAGTTCACTTCCGGATGCGCCTTCCGGATCCCTTACCTAACTTGGTCTTGACCTTTGTGGAGAATCCCGCGGCGGTATACGCTGTCGTCGCGGCCTAACGCTGGCGGAGGTTACCCCGAGCCCTCTTCTTGAGGCTGGTCGGCGGTTCTCGGCAGTGGTGGCTTGTGGGAACCTCCCGCACACTCACTTGCGTCCTTGGTGGCAAATTGAACTCTCTGTTATTTATGTATAAGTATTTTGCTAAAGTCTCTGCTAAACATCTTGATTTTACTATAGAAAGGGGCAGGGAGCGCGTGTTTCTGTCGCCGAAGCCCGAAGAATTCCGGCTGGTGCCGAGCACATCCTGGTCGGTCGTTTTAGTCGGTCGGTAATCACTTGACTTGAGTATACGTAGAGCTTCAACTGGATACTGGGTACAAATCAGGATTTCCCCGGATGCCAGTCCCTTCCAAATGCTCTTGGTGTTTGGATTCCACGTGACCTTGGGCGGCTTCTAGAGTTCTTTTCACAGGATATACTTGGATACTGTATGGGCACCTGGTTCTGCTATATCAGGACTCCGGATGCAGATGGTCGACTCGGGATTCCGGGCCGGACATGGATTCCGGAGATTATCGAAAGTATTCCTGAAGCGTAACGCTTACATCTTCCCAGATTCCCGTCCCAATGTTGTCAAATCTCAGCCAATCAGCTCACAGATCAATGAATGGTCCTGGGAGGCGGCTTCTGGGGCGAAAATTCAAACCCACAGCTTCACAACCGTCCCTCTCATCAAGAGCTCTCATTGAGAGATTTACTTCCGAGCTGATAGATCGTGATGAGACGAAGCGCACATCAGTCTCGCCAGAGGCCGCACCACATCTGGCATCCGAATTTCAGGTCTACACTCCCAGGTTCCACTCGTGGTCACGACGACGGTTTCGGTTCCAATCATTATCCAGATCAAGACTTCACTCATCCATTCACAGATCGCAGCTGCTCCAACCATCCAGAAGACACACATCTCAGGTCGGCTCGTCCACATCCAGGTGTCACACATCCGTATTCACTAAATCCAAGGTCGAGCTCTCTAAATAGCGAAGTCCCTGGGTGTGGATCTATCCAACGGTTGACTGACGTGGCTTCTTTTCTCCATCGCGTCTCCGGTCGCCCGTTCCCAGCATACGGCAGAACCTCAAAGAACATCGGCTTATTTCGTGCTCAGTTCACCATTTCCCAGCTTCTGGCCACTCCGATGACGACGACAAGCGACATTACAGAGTCAGCAGACGTGTCTTCTGGACCCTCGGCGCCTCCCCCAGGCCACACCTCGGCTGAGGGCGACACTGGTGGTGATGGCAGCCCCGAGAAGGGTTCCTCGTTTGATATTGGCGCGATGTCGATGGTTGCAAGCAGCGGGACGACCACAGGAGCTTCTGCGAACGTCAAGAATTCTGGGAATGCGGTGAACGCCAGCTTCCTCTCGCCTGCAGATGCTGCTGCGCATGGAATCTCGACGACTATGACACCAGGAAGCGGCCCGTCCGTTCCAAGCTATCTGGAAGCTCCTCCTGTTCACGATGGTGACACCAACATCCATTTGGTAGGTGTTCCAGCAACTGTTCGTCATCTGGAAGGTGGTGCCTTTACACGAGACGGCTACGGTGGTCTGGAAGCCCTGGTGCCAGTGGAAAGTTTGACAACTCGGGAGAAGTCGGTCCTGAATGACTGTGTCGGAGACCATGTGGATCTTCGCACTCGTGTTCTGATGCCTCGTGGGACTCCTCTGGAGAGTACGGATTTGGAGGGTCTTCTGGACAGCGTCCCAGTTCGTCGTGAAGTTGCAAGTCTCCTGATAGAATTTGGACACGAGAGACTTGCGGAACGAGTATTTGGAACGATCTCGTCGCTTCGGAAGGTCATCCAGAGGGACATCCGAGCGCAGGCGCTCCTACAAGGAGGTGACACGGCACTTCAAGATATTGATCAAGTCTAGGCGGAGCTCGCACAGCTCAAGCGAGACTACCAGCTCGTGATGAGCCACTGGGATCAGCGACTGTTTCAAGCGGGTGTCGAGAAGGAGGAGGCGCTTCAGAATGCTCGTGATGACATCCGACATCTCATGGAGGAACACAATCGGGATAATCGAGGACTCCGGAAGCAGGTGAAGAACCTTTCAGTGCAGTTGGAAGACGCGAAAATCCATATTCGGCTGCTTGAAGAGCGGCTTCGAGCGTCTGGTTTCAGTCCCATCGACCTCATGAACTTCTTGGGGGGCGGTCGAGGTGGATCGGTGATCAATGCCCACTGGCAACGTCTTTTGGATCTTCTGGTCCACTTCAAGGATGGATCTGCTGTCGACCCTGCTTGGCGTACCATGATCACAGTCATCGCTGCGGATGATCCAGGTCTCGTGTCGACTCCTTTCGTCTCATTGAGCCGCCCTCGGGATCCGGATGGGGGAGAGTCCACACAGTCAGAGCCTCCTCGGCATGGACCTCGCTCGAACGCATACGTCCGTACCAGCAAACACGTCATCGCCCAAGCGCAAACGGTCGTCGGGAAGTCCGGCGTCCAAGAAAAACCATCGTGCTCCGGACACCATCCAGGGTCGTCCGTCGGACTGGGTCAAGCACTCTTCCCACGACTGTCGCACGGACAAGTATCCTTCCATCCAGGCAAAACAACAAGCGTTGACGTCCCTGACTGACTACCCGGTTACTTGGGACGACCTTCGTCTGGATCTCCAAGCACTCATGTTGTCTGGAGTCCAGTACCCGGACGCCGTCGAGTGGCTCAGTGACGATCGGGAAGCCCACGTCACCTTTCGTCTGGGCGCACTGGTTGAGATGCTTGTCCGGATGATGTACTGGAACTCTCTAGATGACGTTTACTGGACCAAATACGTCCCACGCCGATACTTCACAATGGCTGAAGGGGTTCTCGACGGCCTCCAAGATCAGGGTGTGGAGCCTGAATACTGGGGCCCGCTTGTCGAAGGTCTAGATGATGATCCAGATCCGAACGCCCTAGTGGTAGAGGCTGATGACGACGAGCGGGTGGACGAAATCTTTGTTCCGGAGGCCGAAGGTGACGATGACCAAGGGCTGGGGTCTTATCGTCGACCAGATCCAGAAGCCCTGCCTCCAAAATCCAAGCGTCGGCGTACCAACTATGACAGTCTCAAGTCGACATCCCGGAAGGATCGTTCGGGTCAAGGGTCCACGACGAACCTGGACAAGAAAGCCTTCTCGGATCTGACCTCAGATGACCTACGGATCATCGAAACTCCCGGGGAGAACACCGGCTCTTGGATGCATTATGGCGTCCGGATGAAGAGAGGTGACGCGACAGTGACTTCTTCGGAGCAGACATTCGGGTTTCCGGACTACGCTCCCAATCGCTACGATCTGGACCTCCTGAAAGAGCGTACCACGTCCAAGGAACGTGAACTCATCGCCCTTTTGGATTCAAAGCCTTGGGATAAGATCTATGCTTTCCGTCCGCGAGAACTCTTTTTCCATGAACGCAAGGATCTCAGTTCTGATGCTCTTATTGTTTTGGACTCCTGGATTGGATTTGTCGACCGGAACACTCGCGCATTCTGGGAGGAGGCTCACTGGCTGACTTTCGACACGTCGGATAACGTATCTCCGAAGTTGGCTGCAATATATCTGGACCGGTCCAAGCGTCACGCTTCCTTCCGGAAGAAAGCACTCTCGTTGCTCCGAAAGGTAGCTCTCAAGCTCCCAGACACCATCTGGAACGAGCCCGGCATCTGGAAGTACCCTTCTAGAATCTGACACTGGGTCTTGATGGACTTAAACCACTGCGATCCAGAGACTTCGAAACCGTACACACTGTTGGAACAACTCGCGATTCTGGACGCTGCCGAACCTGCACGCACACAATGGAGTTCCTGTTCGATGGATGCTGAACGTATCGCGCATCTGTCGAAGGAAGTCCGGAAGTCGTTGATACCAGTGGACAAGCGCATCCAGATCAGAGACCTCTGGAAGTACAGCCGCTAGGAGATGTACACCTAATCGAGTGAAGTCTTTGCTCTGCATAATACCATAGGTAGCGTATCTCCATCACTTAACCACTCGAAATACATCTCAAGTATCGTTGCCATCCAGAATACCCTCTGTTGTAAGTCTATCCAGGTTTCGAAAAGCTCATCGCTTCCAAAATCCATAGCAATCCAAAAAAAACAATAATCCAATCGTAATCAAAGCAAAATTCAGTCGTAGTTGCAATCCAAAAGTTCCGTCATCTGGACGTCCAAAGTCAGCATCTGGATGATTAAACTCGTGGATGGTCGTCCCCAGCTTGCATTGCCTGGAACCTCGCACGCGCCCGAGCTCCTTGATTGAATTCATATAGCAGGGCACCGCAACTGAGTTGGGACACAGGTAACCATTCGGGTTCATCATATCCTTTCCACTTGACTAAGTATTCCCGACTGCGTTTGGACGTCCGAGTACGTTTGGACCACCGGAGGTCCAGAATCTTCTCAACTTCATACTCACCGTTTCCGGCGTCCGGGGTCCAACTATCTTCCGGAAGCAGGGCGGCGTCTAAGTCATCGTCATCCTCAACGTCGATCTCCACAATGGGGCGCTTCGGGAATAGGGCACGTGGCTTCAGTCGGCTAATATGCGCCCAAGGGTTAACACGGTATCCCGTGCCCTCGACCTTGAGCTTCACCCGGAAGTCTTCATGTACCTCGTCGATCCGAAAGGGCCCATGCCACAGGTGTGCCAGCTTTCTGCTGAGTCCAGTCTGGTCTTTTGGAATGTACAGCCACACGGAGTCACCCTCTGTGAACTCGGACTTCAGACGGTCAGAAAGCTCCTTCCACTTCTGCGTCTGGATTTCGGACCGATGTCGCTTGGCCCTCTTCTGGAGATCCTCAGCAAACGCCATAGCGTAGCTGTAATCCCGTTGCATCTTTCGTCGCCACTCGTAAGCCGACCTTTCTGGAACACTTGCGGGTTTTGGACCCAGCATGGCCGAAATGGTATTCTGGGCATCCCAACCATGGACCAGGTAGGACGGGGTTTCTAGACGTGTCGCATCGAAAGATGTGTTCAGGGCGAACATGAATCTCTCGACATGGTCGTCCCAGTCACTCTGGTCAGCTTCCATGATGTACGCCCAGATGCTCCGGACGACCGTCTGGACGGATCGCTCCTGTTGACCGTTGGCTTGCGGACGGTATCCAAGTGTCGCCCTCTGGAGGCTCCCTAGTAGATTCCGGAAGCACTCGAAAACCGCACTCATGAATCTGGGATCCTGATCATGCCGGATCATAGAACTTGATCCGAATCTCTGGAATACCACTTGTTCGTAGACCTCCGCGACTTCCTGAGCAGTAGTTGAACTCATCGGCTTACACATGACGTATCCAGAAAACATATCCTGAAAAAGAAGTAGGAATGTGTTTCCTCGAGCGGATTTTGGAAGATGCGTCACAAAGTCCATCGACACCACTTCGAACGGGTATGATGGCTCGATATTTCCGGGTGACGGTCCTGGGTTAGGAGGCCGTCCCTCCCGGATGCGCAATCCACACATTCCTTGACGTGTCGTTCCACGTCAGCATACATACCAGGCCAGTAGTATTCCGCGAGGAGTTTCTCGTGCGTCCTCCGGATACCCTGATGTCCGCCCTGAAAGTCTTCATGAGCATAATGCAGCATGTCGGAACGCAAGGATTCCGGAACGACCAGCCTCAGATCTCCCAGGAAATCCCGAGGGCGCTTCTGGGTGACCGTCGTCATCGGGAACATAATGTCTCTGGAACCTAGAATGAACAGATCCGCTACCTTGGCAATCTTGCGGAGTCGTCTACGCGAGAACTTCTCCAAGTCACCTTTCAGGAATGCCTTGAGTTCCGACAGGTATTCATCGGCATCTTGATGCACCTTGATACGTCTCCACCTTTCAGCTTGAAGTTCAAGTGGTCCCATCGGAGGTATGTCGGGGTTTCCGGATTCCGGATGTCCCGCCTCGGTAATGACTGCCATCACTTGAGCGGCTTCAGGCAAGGGAGCGGATTCCGGACCAGGTGTGACCTGGTCATCCGAATCGTTGATGTTTGGAATTTGGGCTCCCGGACAATCTGCATCTGGAATTCCAGACTTCATCAGCTTTTCAGGGATTTTAGACACAAGTTCCAGATGCCTCAAGTCATCTTCATCCGTGACAGTCCACGACTCGTCCAATGCAAGGGTCTTGGCCGTCAAGTAATCGGCGGCCTGATTATAGTCGCGCTTGAGATGTACAAACCTGATCTTCCGGAATCCGTGTTTCAGAACCTCGGCCTGTGCTAAGTGTTTCTGCAGGTGTGGCTGGTTACAGTTGATCAATCCTTGAACTTGCTGAATCACGATTCTGGAATCCCCGACAACCACTAATTCCTCGATATTCTTTTTGGATGCCATGATCATCCCTTTCAAGAGGCCATGGTATTCCGCATCGTTCACGGTGACGTCATCCAGAGCAAAACCTCGGGCTTCCAGAATCTTCCACCCAGGTAGTTTCCAGAGTACGCACCCGCAACTGCCTTTCCGGGTTGATGTCTTTGCAGCACCATCAAAACTCAGGACGACACCTTCATAGTCTGACTCTAGCATCTCGATGCTCATCACGGGGGGTTTCCGGATGCGTCCCTTCATCGGGATCAGGGATTCCGAAATCTCATCCAGATGTTCTCTCGGAGTGATCCCAGCACCCATAATGGCAGCCAGTCCATCTTCGTCCTTTTGGATTTTCCGGATGTCCAGATTCCAGTGTGACAATGTGAGTCCCCAAGGTACACACCTTCCATCAGCAGACTTCGAGTTGATGACCCACTTCAAAACAGAGTATCTGGTATACACGATCAGCTGGGATTGCTCTATCAGCGTTCGGAATACCTGAAGTACCCTCAGGATGGCAATGACTTCCTTTTCCGCGATATGATACCGGATTTCGGACTCGTTCAGGACACGGCCGGTATATCGGACCGGATGTATGACCCCGTCGTATTCCTGACCCAGGACGGCACAAGCTGCCCAGGCGTTCGCATGTGGGATGATGACGAAGGGTCGATTCCGGTCTGGATGCCGCAAGAGGGGGGTCGAGACGATCTTGTGCTTCAGGATTCCAAAAGCTTCCTTCACCTGGTCCAGATTCCTTCCTGCTCGAATCTGCTCGTCCGTAAGCTCGTACAGCACCGCAGCGATAACTGGGAAATCCTCAATGAACTTGTAATAATAGTTCAAGCTTCCGAGAAAGGACTGTATCCCTTTCAGGGAATCTGGAAACGGGAGATCCAAAACTCCTTTCGCGATCTTCGGGGTTGCCCGGATCCTTCTGCGCTAATCTCGTGAGACAGGTATGGGATGCTCAGCTTTCCAAATTCGCTCTTTGGAAGACTTACTGAAATGTTCCAGTACCGAAGTCGGAATAGCAGGGCATTCAGATCCTCACATAACTGGTCCCAAGTCGGCGCACCATGAGCGATGTCATCAATGTACGAACTACGACCCAGGACCGGACTCATCTGAGAAGGGGCTGGAATATCCTCTGGAATACGGTCATAGTGTCAGAAAGAATCGGGACCTGACTTTCAGAACCCGGATCTCCAGATTCCGTCAAATTCAGGAATTCCAAGACTTCGGGATCTACTTCAGCTTCTTCCTCGGGAGACAAACGCACGAATCCCCACAAGCAGTTGTTGATTACCGCTTGGTAAACCAACGGTGCATTCTTCAATCCAAACAGCATCCGGATCCACTGAAAGTGTCCAAAAGGACAAACAAAAGCCGATATCAATTTGGCGCGTTCAGACATCCGGATCGCCCAGGATCCACTCGCCATATCCAGGCTCATGAACCACATTGCACTCTCGAAGCCAATCAGGAGGTCGTCAATCAGGGGTAGTGGGTAGTTGGACAACACAATAAACCCATTAACCACCCGGTAGTCAATACACATCCGGATGTCCTCACCATTCTTTTTAAGGACGATGAGAATTGGAGAGGCCCATGGCGATTCCGAATGTTCAATCAATCCAGTTTCCAGAAGCTTCTTCAAAAGTTCCTACACCTTGACCGCCAAATGAGGTGCTATCGATCGCGGACGTTGAGCGACAGGTTTAGCCATCCCGACATCCAGATCACAGATCACACCTCTTGCAGGAGCGGGTGCTGCGTTACCGTCGCCCAAAAGATACTGCGATGGCTCTTCAGGATTCCACGAAGTTTCCGCTCTTCTTCCGGAGAGGTCTTTCCGGATTCCCCGACGTCAGCCTTCTCAATATCGTATTTTGGACTCAACTCGTGTACTTCCGGGAGCATGACCAACTGATCCTTCAACTGAGACAGCATATCACTCCCCTCGTGAACATACACCGCCGGTTCCAGATTCAACTCTTCCGCATTCAGGTGTAGACATCGGATAAACTTCGTTTCCAGCGTCCGGATGGCTTTGCTTACTATGTCCGCCTTAGATGAGATTCCAAGATGTAGGCTTCCGGATCCCTCTTCCTTGTCAGGCGGTCCCTCCAGGTTCCCATCGCTCAGCACGCCCTCGATTGCATCGAAAAATTCTTCGTCCTCTGAGTCCCCTGGGGTTTGGATTTCCGGATTCACTAAATGATCACCTTGACAGATACCTTCTTCACATGAGTATTCCGGAGTCTTCACCGCTTCCGGTGGTTCTTCCCGAATTCCCTCCGAAACTTCACTGATCGTCTGAAGCCCTTCTGGATTCCGGACATTCAGACGCATGGCATCTGGATCCGAGGCGGATTTCGAATTTGAACGTGGCGAGTCTTGTAAACATACCATATGGACTCCAGAACCTCCTCGAGGTGGCCTTGTTAGTAACTTCTTCGGCCATGGGTATTCTGGCTTCCGGACGATTGGAGGTTGGGATGCCTCGATTGCTTGAAGATATCTTCGTTGGCGAAGCTGTTCCTGACGAGAGTTAGTGTTCTCGTAAATCAGGACTTCCCATTCACGATACCTTCAAAGTCCAGGTCGCACGAATCTCCCAAAAGGATAGCATCCGAATTCCACAATCTGCGCGACAGGAGTGTTCGTGTCTATGCAAACATCCTTTTCGGAAATGTTGACGACCTTCACCGCGACCGCCCATGACTTCGCACCATATATCAGCTGGGTCACCCAGCGATCACCTCGTCCAGCCCAGACTACTTCACGCTGCGGATTACTTTGGCCATAATTGATCCGGATGACCGCTTGTTCCCCTGGCCCCAAATAAAGGGTTTCCGGAGGCCGGACTTCCAGACGCAATCCTTTGCGTTGTTGGTCGAAAGTTCTTCCTGAAAGCATGACGTTTTCTTCGTCTGGAAGTTGCGCCAATCCTTCGCGAATACACAGTCGTACTCCCGCCGAGTACATGAAGTCCATTCCAAGCAACACGTCAACACCCTCGCCAATGTTGGCTACCCAGAGTTCCAGAACGTAAACTACGTTCAGACCCAGGGTGACTTTAACTTCGGTTTGGGCAGCGATGTACGTCGGGACACCTCCTAGTCCAGATACCCGGAGCTGTTTCCGGAAGTCCAACTTGAGCTTGAGTCTACGCGCAAGATCCAAACTCAGCATACTCACCGACCCTCCGGAATCCAGAAGGATATCCGTCCGAATATTATTCACTGCACCATGTACCATTGCAACCCGTTTTGACGTCTCCGATCGATGTTCTTCCCACCATCCATATCTCTCTCCGGGTTTCAGTCTGAATTCCACCGGGGTGTCATCCAGATTGTCTGGATTCCAATCATCGTCCAGATCTTAGAATCAACATCTGGAAAAAGTTCGTAACCGGAATCTGGAACCTGAGAGTCATCTTGGGTTATAGTCATGCATTGATGGTTAACTTGTTGTTTCTTCAATTCTGGGCCGACGTACGCTAACACACACAATTCTGGGGGTTTCTTGAGCCCGACGCGTTCTGGATCCCCATCCAGCGGGCTTCTTAGTTTAACTGTTGTTCCCCAGAATCGGCGTCCGAATCCAGAAGTTTCTTCCGGATGGCGGTTGGTACTTCCAAAGTCCCTTGTCGGATAAGGTTTTCCAGATCTTGGATTGCCTCATGCTTCCCACAGTGTCCCTCGTGGTACTTGCCACAGTAATCACACTGCCGCATCCAGCAGAATCGTACCGGATGGCCTTTCCGATGACAGCGTTCACACTCGATGTCTGCCCAGCAGTCTTCCTTGAGATGTCCAAAGTTCCTGCAGTTCTCACAGTACCGGCGGAATAATGGGGTTCCGGAAACCTTGACGTCTGGGATCGTGTTGTTCCGGATGGCTCCTGGAATCCAGACGATCCGTTGAAGACTGGGGCCTCCAACCTCCTTCGTGAAGAATCTTGTAGACTGCTTCTGAAAGATTTTCCATGCTAGGGAATCCGGGTTCCTGATTATCGGACTTGGTCGTTGTGGTTTCTGGAGCCGCCTTTTCTTCATCCTCAAACTTCACATGGCGGTCCCCTTCATCCGAATCGTCTTCACTTTTGGCCAGATATGCTCGTCCTGAACGCTTCATCCGGAACTTGTCTCGAGGGACGTTGTCCGCTCTGAAATCCCGCTTTGGAGGTGGTGTCGTAGTCGTCTTCCAGAGTCAGATCTTCATGTTGCTTCAGGACGTACTCGACATCTTCCAAACTTCGAAGACGTTGACCTTGAAGAGTCGTCCGGAGTCTAGAATCCAAAAGCTTCTTAGTGAATGCCTTCAAATGCTGCTCTCTATACTTGGACGATCCGTCAATCTGGATTCCCGCTCTATCCGCCACCTTGTTCAGGCGGTAGTAGAAATCCAAAGGTGTCTCGGACTTCTTCTGGAACATCGTGTAGTATCTCTCAGCATCCGAGTCTTTGCCTTACAGTAGCGTTCCTTGAATGCTTTCAGAAAGTCCTTCCACTTCCTCCGGATTTTCGGACGCAGGTTCGCTCGCCAGTTCCGGACTGCCGGGGATAACTTCAGCTTCATCTCGTAAATCTTCACATTATCCGCCCAACCGCCTTGCACAGACATGCTCTGGAACCTCTCCAGCCAACGCATCCGGGTGGCCAAAGGCGCCTTCTCATCGAAATCTTCTAGAGTACTCGCGTTGACAAACGGCTTGAACATATAAGTGGTCGTTCCGGCTGCCGTTGTAGATGCTATGCGTGTGTGGTTGTGTGTGGATTGACGTCACTCCAGAAGCCTTGTCCTCAATGAAGCTACTGTCCGAACTTCTAGAATCCGCACTCGACCCACTTGATTCGAAGCTTGAGTCAGAGGAACTTGGATCGTCGGACGGTATTTGCATTCGGGACGTCGACTTCTTGCTGTGCCTGGACGACGAGCTTTGTTCTTCGAGTCGGTCCTTCTAGACCCGCTCTTCCTGGCAGCATCCTCCGCCGAGCGCTACCGGACATCCCTATCCCTCCTTTCAGATGTATTTTTCTTCCTTGTCGTCGACTCCTTCTTCACCACTAGAGTCTGAGGCGCCGATGTCTTGGACACTTGCTCCCTAGGCGCTTTAGAATCACGAGTGACGACTTGTAGAGCTGCTGCAAGCTGTGCAGCAAAGACTTCGTCTGGGTTCTGAACAGCTGTTTTCCAGGAATCCAAGTCAGATACATTTGGAGATGGGCCACTGGATACTGGACGCAAAGTTGCCGGATCAGATGATGGGCGACCTTGAGTTGCACTTGTCTCAGGCGGTTTGCTGGCTGCTGATCGCAGGTCGCGCACCTGTGAAGCCAAGAAATTATGTACAGTCTTCGCCGCCTCTCCTTCTCGCTTCCGTGCGATTTCCAATGCTTGTAGCTGTCTTTGCAGCTTCAACACCTTCTCGTCTTCAAGGGACGTGCCTTGGTCCGTGCATCCCGAACACCTTCCGAACGCCGCTTGTGCGGTGGTCGTTCGGATGTCTGGGTGTCTAGATCTCGAACTTCGGCCAAGGCTTCCTGGCCGCGAACAGGGTCTTGATTCAGTTCCTTCATCGGGAACATCGCTTGGAACTTGGAATCCAGGAGTTTCTCTAACTTGACATCTATATTCCCAGACAATCTCTCCAGAGCAGAACCCTGCTGGTCTTCCATCCTGGCCATGACTTCTTGGAGTTGATACATGGTATTCAGGGCAACTTGCGTGGATCCGGAGCCAGCCGACTTAGACGATCGTTCCGAGCGGGCGGGGTTTCAAAGGTCCTTTGGCGTCGGCTATCAGACTTTTGGACACTTTGTGATCCCGATTCCTCAATTGGTGGGGACCGTCGATCCGCTTCGTGTCGCCTAGAAGACGACTTGTTACGTTTTTCTTGGATCTCTCTTGCTTCTGCTCTCCTGAATTCACGTCATCTTGATCACCAGGAGTGCGAGGCGCTTGGTGGGTAACCTGGAACGTGATTCCAGATTCCGCCGCCGCCCCACTTCCAGATTCCCGCGCAGTCATTGCCATCGGGTTGAACGCTGAATAGGGCATGTGCGTCCTAGCACTCCGACTCATCCCAAATCCGGATGACTCCGAAGTGCTTTCCCGAGATGTCCGAGTTCCGGAGGTGGCACTTGCCATTGACTCACTTGATCCCCCAGAAGTCTCAAACATGCTGGACGACTGAGCTGAACCCCTCGTTCCGGAACGCTCTGGTGTGAAAGTTGCTTCGGGACGACGTGAATTCCAGATCAGCTTCCAGATTCCGGATGACGGTAGACGGCACGGATGGCATCGACGAAGGCGCTGGCGACGGAATCGACAACTGTGGTGGCCGAGGCCTTACGCGTTGGATGCGTTTTGCCTGGACATCCTGATGGACAGGTCCCCTTGGACTTCTCAACTTCCGAAATCCGGATATCACAAGGAGCTCAGTGAAGTCCCGTCCCAGTAGAGAGGCTTCGTAATCCGAAATGAATATGCTTCCACCTTGATAAGTGGCTTCTGGACGTACTTGATAAAGTATTTCCCTTCCAGAGGCCGCAAGGATCTGGGCGTATTCCTGCATCCGGACTACTAACTGTCTCCACTCGATCACCTCCACAGTCAATAACTGTATCACTTCGCCAACGACTTGTCGAACGAGATCTGGATGTACCTTGAAGACACGCGTCCGGAACCATCCAGGTACCAAGTTCACAAAACCAAACCCGGCTTCGAACAGTAGAGTCTGAAGGACGGCAATACATTCTCGAGGTGAGAATGCCATTGGCGGGATCAAGCCTGCTCGTAGATCTTGGGCCGTTCCAAAAGTGTGACGCTGGATCTGAAGTTCTGAAATCCAGGCATCTGTCTGTGCCGACATCAACATCCGACGATTAAGATATTCGGAAGTCTTCGAAGCCGCATGAAGGAAGGCTTCGGTATCCAGATGTACGGGAGGCCAGTCGTATCTGACGTCAGGTGGAATGCCCCTTCGGAACCATCGCGCTCCCAACGTCTTACCTGCTCGGCCACATATGCCTTCGCGAGACCTTCGGTCATCTGTACTTCAGACGCCCCAGATGGAACATCTAAATGCTCTTCCATTCCAGAATCCGGAATATCTAATCCACTCGGTTCTTGTAGAGGCACCTCAGAGGGCATCTGGAACGGCTCCTGGTCCGGATACAGTGTAGGCACCCGGAGTTGCGGAATCACCGGCGGGGACATGCTATTGCCTTCAAGCGCAGTATCTTCCTGAACCGGCGACAGCGGGCGATCTTCCTGCTTCACGCGTGGTGACTCCTCTCGAACTCCAGATACGGCATCTGGATCCACTCTTTTCGGCGGAGAGGATCCAAAACTCGATCCTCCGCGGGGGCTTCAATCTCGACGACTTCATCTTCAGTAGCCTCTCTTCCAGAATCTTCGGCATCACTCCCGACAACTTCGGACTCCTCACCTTCGGACACCTCCTGATCGGAATCCTCTTCCTCCGACCCGACTCGGATCCGGATTCTTCTTGCTCGGGGTCGCCTTCTCGGTCCGAAGTTTCTTCCAGATCACCCCCGTCCAGACTTGCGTGGTGCGCATCCTCAACGGAAGATCCGGAATCTTCCTCCTGGAGATCCGGCAACTCCTTCGCTTCCTGGGCAGCCTTTCGCTTCGCAGCGTTGGCCTGACGAGCTCTTCTCATAATTGTATCTAAATCTTCATGCTCTTCAGGCAGCTGCCCCTTCAACCGACGCGACGATCTGGATGCCATACCGGATCCAGAATCCGCGTCTCCCCCTTTGCGTGCGCTTTCACTTCCAACCATCACAACCACGATTAGAAAGTTAGTTAGCACTCAGTTACCCTGAAACTAATCGAATCGAATATAGAGTAACTCAGATACACTCGGTAACGAATCCGGGCACGCGCACCAGCTGTGGCGAAGTGGGTGAACACTTTTCGGCTTCCGGACTGGAAGTCGGTCGCCCAGAGTGTATAGTGCGTGCCCAGGTGGATTCTGGAATGAAACGTCCAGATGCCAAGTGGGGTCAGTCTCAACCTTCCGGATCCTATGGGTATCCGAAAGGCAGAGTTGGCGTGTGACCTTGTGGTATCCCTTTGGGTATCGTTTGTCTTCGTGTATCCGGTGTAGTCACCAATGAGTTACTTCTGGATGCCGATCGGATCCAGGTATCTAAAATGCCAGGTACTTTCCAGATGGAGTCGTCTGGAATCAGTGAAAGACTATTAGCAAAGTCTTCCCCTAGCGGTTAACCAATACAATACAGAGAGTTAATATGCAAATATACAGCCGCTCTTATTCTTTGTGGCCCTTGAGCGGTGGGCACTCCAGATGCCAGTCGATGGAGTCTGATTCCGGAACACTGGCTCAGTTCCGGGACTCTCACAAGCGCACCACTTCCGGATAACCACTTGGTTTCCGGAAGATAATATTCAAATGGAATCCGGGATTACGAAAGTAATCCGGATAACCCTCAATATACAATCCTATCACACAGTAGTTATTCAATACAGTTCCAAGGGGCTAACTACTAACAACCTCCTAAAACGCAGTTATAATATGAAATGGGTATCCGGAGCCCGGAATACCAACTGGAATATGAAATAGGAAGTTCACTTCCGGATGCGCCTTCCGGATCCCTTACCTAACTTGGTCTTGACCTTTGTGAGAATCCCGCGGCGGTATACGCTGTCGTCGCGGCCTAACGCTGGCGGAGGTTACCCCGAGCCCTCTTCTTGAGGCTGGTCGGCGGTTCTCGGCAGTGGTGGCTTGTGGGAACCTCCCGCACACTCACTTGCGTCCTTGGTGGCAAATTGAACTCTCTGTTATTTATGTATAAGTATTTTGCTAAAGTCTCTGCTAAACATCTTGATTTACTATAGAAAGGGGCAGGGAGCGCGTGTTTCTGTCGCCGAAGCCCGAAGAATTCCGGCTGGTGCCGAGCACATCCTGGTCGGTCGTTTTAGTCGGTCGGTAATCACTTGACTTGAGTATACGTAGAGCTTCAACTGGATACTGGGTACAAATCAGGATTTCCCCGGATGCCAGTCCCTTCCAAATGCTCTTGGTGTTTGGATTCCACGTGACCTTGGGCGGCTTCTAGAGTTCTTTTCACAGGATATACTTGGATACTGTATGGGCACCTGGTTCTGCTATATCAGGACTCCGGATGCAGATGGTCGACTCGGGATTCCGGAGATTATCGAAAGTATTCCTGAAGCGTACGCTTACATCTTCCCAGATTCCCGTCCCAATGTTGTCAAATCTCAGCCAATCAGCTCACAGATCAATGAATGGTCCTGGGAGGCGGCTTCTGGGGCGAAAATTCAACCCACAGCTTCACAATGCTGTCCTAAAGATCATCGCCATGGCCTGCCTGCGAAGTCCGTCTTCCCAGACAGCAAGACAGAATGGGCGAAGTTGGAACAGCTATCTCGGGGCTTCCTCGGTTTACGACACTTTGAAAACTGAGGAATTGAAACAGAACAATCAGAAACCTGCAATATTGCATTCTTCTACAATGTGCAAACATATGCGAAGATGCAGGAAGGCTGTGAATGTGTGCACCTTTACTTAGTGGCCCATTATACCAGATACCTCTCGAAGCTGATGATCCGATATCAAAGGCCCCTTTTCAGCTATTAGTCAAGATGTAACTATGCTATAGTCTACAACAAGTGTAGATATGTTAAAACCAACCATCCTAACTCAGCTGGTGGCAGTACACCAGCTCTAATCTACCTCACTTTGTCTTCTGACACTTCCTTACCAAGCCAAGCTTCCCCCTAACCTCACAACATGAAGAACCAAACCACGTCGCCAATTTGGACCATTTTCAAGACTAATTTTGAAAATTTAGCTCAGACAAATTGTGAATACACTACAATAAGTCTGACATAGGCTAATTTTTGAGCTCAAATTAATACTAGTAGCAGAAATAGACCGCTGTGGAAGTCTATGACTGAACTGGAGACACATTTCAAGCGCACTCTGACCACCAAATTTACACACTTTTGTGTAATAGTAGCCTCAGTCTGTGGACTATCGACTCAGGCAACATTTGCGAATTAAAGATATGGGGGCCCCCGCACAATGAAATAAGATGGTTAGGCTGTTCAGCTCCTCCCAGTATTAAAACATCCAATGCAGTGAATGATGGATCCGTAAACTATGACATGCCTATTTTCATGGAGTCATCGAATGCGGCGCCAATTGGTCTTGGGTTGCAATTGAGTATGCTCAAGATCAACTCACTGCTATTTCGTTTCTATATATTGAGAAATACATGTATATCTGTCAAAAATAAAAATAATTCCAGTGATGTGATCTGATTAATTAAAAATGTTGCTGTTGTTGCTTCTGAGTCGAGAACTGTCCATGACAGAGGAGATGGATGTGAAGCTGCGCTGCGGTGTGTACGGCGAAGGGAGCGTCTTCTCCGTCAAGATCAAGCGCAATGCAATTGTGGCGGCGCTGCAGGAGACCATCGCTGGTATCTTGAGCACCGAGCAACTCACAGTTCCCCCAAGGTTGCTGACGCTGTACTTGGCGCGGAAGAAGGGGGAAACCATGTGGCTGAAGCACGACCGCACGGTGAAAGATTTTTGCGAGGTAGCATCAGCACCGAGTATGAAGAGATGCTTTCATCTTCGAGGATCAACAAGAAGGAGTTGTTTGGACCGAGTTTCACGCCTGGGGGCAAAGATATTCATGTGCTGGTGGAACTTCCTCCTGATGAAGTTGGGGTAGCCAATAAGAAGCAGCGCCTGGCGTGGCGGTCGACTCGGTGGAGATCACACGCTTATGACCCGAACTCCCAATACTTCCTGCTGGAGAAGGAGGATGTGGACGAGTCGGGACTTCCACCCGTTCGCATGATGCTCTACTGCAGACCAACATTCCACCGCAATTCGAGTTCTTGCGCGATATAAGTATTGAATGAAGGTCATTTGGGCTGGATTCTCGGCCCTCCTGGAACGGGAAAGTCAATTACAGCCATGGCATTCGCGTCGACTCTGGACAGAAGTGAATGGATCGTGACTTGGATCCACGTGGGCAAGTTTATGGATTGGCAATGCGTGCGCCTCATCGGTGACGAACGAAAGACTCGATTTCTTGAGATCTCGGACGTGGATGAAGTGTTGATGGTTGCCGATAAGAGGCATCACGTAGTGCTTGTTGACGGGGGACTGCTGCAAACGAGTTTATGGAGTTGACACGCAAGTGCGTCCGATGGTTCCTTCACAGCAACGAGTGAAGCAGCGGCGGCTCGCGTTTGTTTGTTCAGTTTCCACCCGTGGGAAGTTTCAAGAAGACATGGAGATTCTGACTCGTGCAAGGGAGTTCCGCGTGTGCTCATGGACTCTGGATGA
>VOQZ01001645.1:0-24476 GCA_008079305.1 Phytophthora palmivora | reverse complement strand
CGTATTCATCCGCACGATTGACGGAGTCACTTGCTACATTGCAGTATACGTTGATGACCTCTTGATCATTGCACCAACACGAGCTCTCGTCAGTGAGCTAAAATCAGCCCTGAAAAAGCGGTTCTCCATGACAGATTTAGGGGAGGTGAAATACTTACTCGGCTGGTCCATTCAACGTGATCGTAAGAACGAACGATATTTGTCCACCAACACAAGTACGCTACGAAGGTCATTAACCGTTCACAGCGACTATATCCCATACCCAATTGCAACACTAGCAGATCGGAACGTCGAACTATCCGTAAGCAGCCAACCTGCCACTGAAGCAGAGAAAGATGCGATGAAATCAATCCGTATCGGGAAGCCGTTGGAAGTACCTCAGTGAGTAGGTACTAGGCCCGACATGGCATTCTACATGCGTGAAGTTAGTCAATTCCTAGCTAATCCAGGAATGGAACACTGGAATGCAGTTGTCAGAGCTTGAAATACCCTTACTGGTACGAAGGACTATGGTATATGCCTGGGTGGTTCACAAGAGTCACACCAGAAAACCTAGCTGACCGCCTGACAGCCTACAGTGATTCTGACTATGCCAACTGCCCCGACACGAGACGTCTCGCTCGGTTGGAGGATACTGACTATGCTTTCTAACAGTCCTATCTCGTGTCTCTCACGCAAACACCACACGGTTGTCTTATCAAAAACAGAGGCAGAATAATCGCCTGTGTCATTGTATGCAAGAGATGATTTTCCTCAAGCTACTATTAAGAGCGTTAGGCTTTGCTACATCTCAGCCAAACCTGATTATGAAGACAACCAAAAGCTGCATTAAAGTCTGCTATAAGCCCGAGCTGCACGGGAGGTCGAAGCACATTCATCTCTGTTACTGTTTTGCGCAAGAAAAAGTCGAGCGACACGAATTCTCCGTTGACTATTGCAATACCAAAGACATGGTGTTGCTGACATCTTTACAAAAGCTTTAGACAAACATCAGTTCAGAGAACTAAGGGCCATTCCGTCCAGTGTACGAGAACAACACTAATGCATGAAGCATGCCTAATACAATGCATTCGTTTATTTTTCCCACCGGGTTTTATTTTGTTTTCAAAAAAGGTTTTCCCTCGCTGAGGTTCCCTGGTCTAGTACCGAATTACAATAGGCATAAGAATTGTATTATCCATGCACAAACATAGTGATTGCTAGGAAAGTTCATTATCGATAAGGCAAACCCGCGGAAATCCCTACCGACTCCTATCATCTACTTCTTCTTAAAGACGACGAAAGGACGAATGCACGCGACGAAGTTGATCCAATCCATCGCCGACGAAACTGGCTTTGGATCCTTCAAGTCGAAAATCTGTCGAGTCTTGCCCTCCTTCCCCTGGACACTGAGGACGAACGCATGTCCAACGAGGCTGTGATTGTATGCAACAACGATGTAAAGTCCGTTGTGGAGAGGAACTTCCTCGAGTACACGAGCCCCACGGCTTCCAGCGATGGTGAAGTTGTCCTTGTCGTTAGCTTTGAAAATAAAATCACGACCAGCATCCCTAAACTGACGCAAGAACCGTAGGACCACCGTCCACGAAGTACCGTGCGTGAGATCCACTCCATGCCCTCGGAATTCATCAGCAACAAATGTGTCGATATCATCTTGCGTCACGATGTCAGCGCGCCCGGCTAGCTCGGCTGCACGCTTCAATGCGTTAAAGATGCATAGCCCTCGAGTATCAGCACCAATTGCTCTCTTGCCGAACTCACCCTTAGGTCAGAAGTCTTTGAACTTTACCACGCTGGAGGCTTTCCAACGATCCACGAGATCTAACTCCTCGGCGAAATTATCGTCCAACGAGGCTCCCACGTGCGCAGATAGTAACGTCATTTTACCAGTAGACAGTTGAGCCACAGCACATGATACTCTTGACCACGAGGAGAATCACGGCGAACATTGATACGTGCAACCCTCCAAGTGTTGATCGTAGTTGCATAGTCAGGTGTAACAGTCACGTGGTCGCTACTGTAATATTTGCCGTTTATCGGATAATACATCTCATCGCCAGTTGTGGCAATAGCTGTATTTTCGGTAACAGCAGCCAGGTCGGTAGCAGTAGCTACCGTCTGGTCTGTGGCGCTAGATGTTGAACCCATGTCATTAGGGTCCCTCGAAATAGTGACTGTAGAACAATCTGACGTGGCATCACCAAAATGCCCCTTCGGAGAACTCGCCGACACTCCAGAGCACCTACTTACGCTGCCTGACGCGACACTGCTCACGGTGGAGGCTGTGACGACAGGTACTTCAGTGATCTCAGCCATGGCTGCTCGGATGGCCTCCGAAAACAGGCCACCAACAGCTCTCTTTGCCTTGGCCCCCGCGGCCTTCTTCATCCTCTTCACCTTGGCCCCCGCGGCCTCACTCATATTGGTTACCGCACAGTCTACCTGCACACCACAGTCGACATGTCCCTGACTCTCTTTGCGAGCTGCTGCCCGCTTGCGCTCTCGAATCTTGGCTGCAGTACCGAGCTTCCGTTTCTCTAGGCCTTTCGGCGCTGATGATGGCGTGCCGGCACCGAGCATGCTGTGGCGAAGTGGGTGAACACTTTTCGGCTTCCGGACTGGAAGTCGGTCGCCCAGAGTGTATAGTGCGTGCCCAGGTGGATTCTGGAATGAAACGTCCAGATGCCAAGTGGGGTCAGTCTCAACCTTCCGGGATCCTATGGGTATCCGAAAGGCAGAGTTGGCGTGTGACCTTGTGGTATCCCTTTGGGTATCGTTTGTCTTCGTGTATCCGGTGTAGTCACCAATGAGTTACTTCTGGATGCCGATCGGATCCAGGTATCTAAAATGCCAGGTACTTTCCAGATGGAGTCGTCTGGAATCAGTGAAAGACTATTAGCAAAGTCTTCCCCTAGCGGTTAACCAATACAATACAGAGAGTTAATATGCAAATATACAGCCGCTCTTATTCTTTGTGGCCCTTGAGCGGTGGGCACTCCAGATGCCAGTCGACGGAGTCTGATTCCGGAACACTGGCTCAGTTCCGGGACTCTCACAAGCGCACCACTTCCGGATAACCACTTGGTTTCCGGAAGACAATATTCAAATGGAATCCGGGATTACTAGAAAGTAATCCGGATAACCCTCAATATACAATCCTATCACACAGTAGTTAATTCAATACAGTTCCAAGGGGCTAACTACTAACAACCTCCTAAAAACGCAGTTATAATATGAAATGGGTATCCGGAGCCCGGAATACCAACTGGAATATGAAATAGGAAGTTCACTTCCGGATGCGCCTTCCGGATCCCTTACCTAACTTGGTCTTGACCTTTGTGGAGAATCCCGCGGCGGTATACGCTGTCGTCGCGGCCTAACGCTGGCGGAGGTGACCCCGAGCCCTCTTCTTGAGGCTGGTCGGCGGTTCTCGGCAGTGGTGGCTTGTGGGAACCTCCCGCACACTCACTTGCGTCCTTGGTGGCAAATTGAACTCTCTGTTATTTATGTATAAGTATTTTGCTAAAGTCTCTGCTAAACATCTTGATTTCACTATAGAAAGGGGCAGGGAGCGCGTGTTTCTGTCGCCGAAGCCCGAAGAATTCCGGCTGGTGCCGAGCACATCCTGGTCGGTCGTTTTAGTCGGTCGGTAATCACTTGACTTGAGTATACGTAGAGCTTCAACTGGATACTGGGTACAAATCAGGATTTCCCCGGATGCCAGTCCCTTCCAAATGCTCTTGGTGTTTGGATTCCACGTGACCTTGGGCGGCTTCTAGAGTTCTTTTCACAGGATATACTTGGATACTGTATGGGCACCTGGTTCTGCTATATCAGGACTCCGGATGCAGATGGTCGACTCGGGATTCCGGGCCGGACATGGATTCCGGAGATTATCGAAAGTATTCCTGAAGCGTAACGCTTACATCTTCCCAGATTCCCGTCCCAATGTTGTCAAATCTCAGCCAATCAGCTCACAGATCAATGAATGGTCCTGGGAGGCGGCTTCTGGGGCGAAAATTCAAACCCACAGCTTCACAACCGTCCCTCTCATCAAGAGCTCTCATTGAGAGATTTACTTCCGAGCTGATAGATCGTGATGAGACGAAGCGCACATCAGTCTCGCCAGAGGCCGCACCACATCTGGCATCCGAATTTCAGGTCTACACTCCCAGGTTCCACTCGTGGTCACGACGACGGTTTCGGTTCCAATCATTATCCAGATCAAGACTTCACTCATCCATTCACAGATCGCAGCTGCTCCAACCATCCAGAAGACACACATCTCAGGTCGGCTCGTCCACATCCAGGTGTCACACATCCGTATTCACTATATCCAAGGTCCAGCTCTCCAAATAGCGCAGTCCCTGGGTGTGGATCTATCCAACGGTTGACTGACGTGGCTTCTTTTCTCCATCGCGTCTCCGGTCGCCCGTTCCCAGCATACGGCAGAACCTCAAAGAACATCGGCTTATTTCGTGCTCAGTTCACCATTTCCCAGCTTCTGGCCACTCCGATGACGACGACAAGCGACATTACAGAGTCAGCAGACGTGTCTTCTGGACCCTCGGCGCCTCCCCCAGGCCACACCTCGGCTGAGGGCGACACTGGTGGTGATGGCAGCCCCGAGAAGGGTTCCTCGTTTGATATTGGCGCGATGTCGATGGTTGCAAGCAGCGGGACGACCACAGGAGCTTCTGCGAACGTCAAGAATTCTGGGAATGCGGTGAACGCCAGCTTCCTCTCGCCTGCAGATGCTGCTGCGCATGGAATCTCGACGACTATGACACCAGGAAGCGGCCCGTCCGTTCCAAGCTATCTGGAAGCTCCTCCTGTTCACGATGGTGACACCAACATCCATTTGGTAGGTGTTCCAGCAACTGTTCGTCATCTGGAAGGTGGTGCCTTTACACGAGACGGCTACGGTGGTCTGGAAGTCCTGGTGCCAGTGGAAAGTTTGACAACTCGGGAGAAGTCGGTCCTGAATGACTGTGTCGGAGACCATGTGGATCTTCGCACTCGTGTTCTGATGCCTCGTGGGACTCCTCTGGAGAGTACGGATTTGGAGGGTCTTCTGGACAGCGTCCCAGTTCGTCGTGAAGTTGCAAGTCTCCTGACAGAATTTGGACACGAGAGACTTGCGGAACGAGTATTTGGAACGATCTCGTCGCTTCGGAAGGTCATCCAGAGGGACATCCGAGCGCAGGCGCTCCTACAAGGAGGTGACACGGCACTTCAAGATATCGATCAAGTCCAGGCGGAGCTCGCACAGCTCAAGCGAGACTACCAGCTCGTGACGAGCCACTGGGATCAGCGACTGTTTCAAGCGGGTGTCGAGAAGGAGGAGGCGCTTCAGAATGCTCGTGATGACATCCGACATCTCATGGAGGAACACAATCGGGATAATCGAGGACTCCGGAAGCAGGTGAAGAACCTTTCAGTGCAGTTGGAAGACGCGAAAATCCATATTCGGCTGCTTGAAGAGCGGCTTCGAGCGTCTGGTTTCAGTCCCATCGACCTCATGAACTTCTTGGGGGGCGGTCGAGGTGGATCAGTGATCAATGCCCACTGGCAACGTCTTTTGGATCTTCTGGTCCACTTCAAGGATGGATCTGCTGTCGACCCTGCTTGGCGTACCATGATCACAGTCATCGCTGCGGATGATCCAGGTCTCGTGTCGACTCCTTTCGTCTCATTGAGCCGCCCTCGGGATCCGGATGGGGGAGAGTCCACACAGTCAGAGCCTCCTCGGCATGGACCTCACTCGAACGCATACGTCCGTACCAGCAAACACGTCATCGCCCAAGCGCAAACGGTCGTCGGGAAGTCCGGCGTCCAAGAAAAACCATCGTGCTCCGGACACCATCCAGGGTCGTCCGTCGGACTGGGTCAAGCACTCTTCCCACGACTGTCGCACGGACAAGTATCCTTCCATCCAGGCAAAACAACAAGCGTTGACGTCCCTGACTGACTACCCGGTTACTTGGGACGACCTTCGTCTGGATCTCCAAGCACTCATGTTGTCTGGAGTCCAGTACCCGGACGCCGTCGAGTGGCTCAGTGACGATCGGGAAGCCCACGTCACCTTTCGTCTGGGCGCACTGGTTGAGATGCTTGTCCGGATGATGTACTGGAACTCTCTAGATGACGTTACTGGACCAAATACGTCCCACGCCGATACTTCACAATGGCTGAAGGGGTTCTCGACGGCCTCCAAGATCAGGGTGTGGAGCCTGAATACTGGGGCCCGCTTGTCGAAGGTCTAGATGATGATCCAGATCCGAACGCCCTAGTGGTAGAGGCTGATGACGACGAGCGGGTGGACGAAAACTTTGTTCCGGAGGCCGAAGGTGACGATGACCAAGGGCTGGGGTCTTCTCGTCGACCAGATCCAGAAGACTTGCCTCCAAAATCCAAGCGTCGGCGTACCAACTGTGACAGTCTCAAGTCGACATCCCGGAAGGATCGTTCGGGTCAAGGGTCCACGACGAATCTGGACAAGAAAGCCTTCTCGGATCTGACCTCAGATGACCTACGGATCATCGAAACTCCCGGGGAGAACACCGGCTCTTGGATGCATTATGGCGTCCGGATGAAGAGAGGTGACGCGACAGTGACTTCTTCGGAGCAGACATTCGGGTTTCCGGACTACGCTCCCAATCGCTACGATCTGGATCTCCTGAAAGAGCGTACCACGTCCAAGGAACGTGAACTCATCGCCCTTTTGGATTCAAAGCCTTGGGATAAGATCTATGCTTTCCGTCCGCGAGAACTCTTTTTCCATGAACGCAAGGATCTCAGTTCTGATGCTCTTATTGCTTTGGACTCCTGGATTGGATTTGTCACCGGAACACTCGCGCATTCTGGGAGGAGACTCACTGGCTGACTTTCGACACGTCGGATAACGTATCTCCGAAGTTGGCTGCAATATATCTGGACCGGTCCAAGCGTCACGCTTCCTTCCGGAAGAAAGCACTCTCGTTGCTCCGAAAGGTAGCTCTCAAGCTCCCAGACACCATCTGGAACGAGCCCGGCATCTGGAAGTACCCTTCTAGAATCTGCCACTGGGTCTTGATGGACTTAAACCACTGCGATCCAGAGACTTCGAAACCGTACACACTGTTGGAACAACTCGCGATTCTGGACGCTGCCGAACCTGCACGCACACAATGGAGTTCCTGTTCGATGGATGCTGAACGTATCGCGCATCTGTCGAAGGAAGTCCGGAAGTCGTTGATACCAGTGGACAAGCGCATCCAGATCAGAGACCTCTGGAAGTACAGCCGCTAGGAGATGTACACCTAATCGAGTGAAGTCTTTGCTCTGCATAATACCATAGGTAGCGTATCTCCATCACTTAACCACTCGAAATACATCTCAAGTATCGTTGCCATCCAGAATACCCTCTGTTGTAAGTCTATCCAGGTTTCGAAAAGCTCATCGCTTCCAAAATCCATAGCAATCCAAAAAAAACAATAATCCAATCGTAATCAAAGCAAAATTCAGTCGTAGTTGCAATCCAAAAGTTCCGTCATCTGGACGTCCAAAGTCAGCATCTGGATGATTAAACTCGTGGATGGTCGTCCCCAGCTTGCATTGCCTGGAACCTCGCACGCGCCCGAGCTCCTTGATTGAATTCATATAGCAGGGCACCGCAACTGAGTTGGGACACAGGTAACCATTCGGGTTCATCATATCCTTTCCACTTGACCAAGTATTCCCGACTGCGTTTGGACGTCCGAGTACGTTTGGACCACCGGAGGTCCAGAATCTTCTCAACTTCATACTCACCGTTTCCGGCGTCCGGGGTCCAACTATCTTCCGGAAGCAGGGCGGCGTCTAAGTCATCGTCATCCTCAACGTCGATCTCCACAATGGGGCGCTTCGGGAATAGGGCACGTGGCTTCAGTCGGCTAATATGCGCCCAAGGGTTAACACGGTATCCCGTGCCCTCGACCTTGAGCTTCACCCGGAAGTCCTCATGTACCTCGTCGATCCGAAAGGGCCCATGCCACAGGTGTGCCAGCTTTCTGCTGAGTCCAGTCTGGACTTTTGGAATGTACAGCCACACGGAGTCACCCTCTGTGAACTCGGACTTCAGACGGTCAGAAAGCTCCTTCCACTTCTGCGTCTGGATTTCGGACCGATGTCGCTTGGCCCTCTTCTGGAGATCTTCAGCAAACGCCATAGCGTAGCTGTAATCCCGTTGCATCTTTCGTCGCCACTCGTAAGCCGACCTTTCTGGAACACTTGCGGGTTTTGGACCCAGCATGGCCGAAATGGTATTCTGGGCATCCCAACCATGGACCAGGTAGGACGGGGTTTCTAGACGTGTCGCATCGAAAGATGTGTTCAGGGCGAACATGAATCTCTCGACATGGTCGTCCCAGTCACTCTGGTCAGCTTCCATGATGTACGCCCGGATGCTCCGGACGACCGTCTGGACGGATCGCTCCTGTTGACCGTTGGCTTGCGGACGGTATCCAAGTGTCGCCCTCTGGAGGCTCCCTAGTAGATTCCGGAAGCACTCGAAAACCGCACTCATGAATCTGGGATCCTGATCATGCCGGATCATAGAACTTGATCCGAATCTCTGGAATACCACTTGTTCGTAGACCTCCGCGACTTCCTGAGCAGTAGTTGAACTCATCGGCTTGCACATGACGTATCCAGAAAACATATCCTGAAAAAGAAGTAGGAATGTGTTTCCTCGAGCGGATTTTGGAAGATGCGTCACAAAGTCCATCGACACCACTTCGAACGGGTATGATGGCTCGATATTTCCGGGTGACGGTCCTGGGTTAGGAGGCCGTCCCTCCCCGGATGCGCAATCCACACATTCCTTGACGTGTCGTTCCACGTCAGCATACATACCAGGCCAGTAGTATTCCGCGAGGAGTTTCTCGTGCGTCCTCCGGATACCCTGATGTCCGCCCTGAAAGTCTTCATGAGCATAATGCAGCATGTCGGAACGCAAGGATTCCGGAACGACCAGCCTCAGATCTCCCAGGAAATCCCGAGGGCGCTTCTGGGTGACCGTCGTCATCCGGAACATAATGTCTCTGGAACCTAGAATGAACAGATCCGCTACCTTGGCAATCTTGCGGAGTCGTCTACGCGAGAACTTCTCCAAGTCACCTTTCAGGAATGCCTTGAGTTCCGACAGGTATTCATCGGCATCTTGATGCACCTTGATACGTCTCCACCTTTCAGCTTGAAGTTCAAGTGGTCCCATCGGAGGTATGTCGGGGTTTCCGGATTCCGGATGTCCCGCCTCGGTAATGACTGCCATCACTCGAGCGGCTTCAGGCAAGGGAGCGGATTCCGGACCAGGTGTGACCTGGTCATCCGAATCGTTGACGTTTGGAATTTGGGCTCCCGGACAATCTGCATCTGGAATTCCAGACTTCATCAGCTTTTCAGGGATTTTAGACACAAGTTCCAGATGCCTCAAGTCATCTTCATCCGTGACAGTCCACGACTCGTCCAATGCAAGGGTCTTGGCCGTCAAGTAATCGGCGGCCTGATTATAGTCGCGCTTGAGATGTACAAACCTGATCTTCCGGAATCCGTGTTTCAGAACCTCGGCCTGTGCTAAGTGTTTCTGCAGGTGTGGCTGGTTACAGTTGATCAATCCTTGAACTTGCTGAATCACGATTCTGGAATCCCCGACAACCACTAATTCCTCGATATTCTTTTTGGATGCCATGATCATCCCTTTCAAGAGGCCATGGTATTCCGCATCGTTCACGGTGACGTCATCCAGAGCAAAACCTCGGGCTTCCAGAATCTTCCACCCAGGTAGTTTCCAGAGTACGCACCCGCAACTGCCTTTCCGGGTTGATGTCTTTGCAGCACCATCAAAACTCAGGACGACACCTTCATAGTCTGACTCTAGCATCTCGATGCTCATCACGGGGGGTTTCCGGATGCGTCCCTTCATCGGGATCAGGGATTCCGAAATCTCATCCAGATGTTCTCTCGGAGTGATCCCAGCACCCATAATGGCAGCCAGTCCATCTTCGTCCTTTTGGATTTTCCGGATGTCCAGATTCCAGTGTGACAATGTGAGTCCCCAAGGTACACACCTTCCATCAGCAGACTTCGAGTTGATGACCCACTTCAAAACAGAGTATCTGGTATACACGATCAGCTGGGATTGCTCTATCAGCGTTCGGAATACCTGAAGTACCCTCAGGATGGCAATGACTTCCTTTTCCGCGATATGATACCGGATTTCGGACTCGTTCAGGACACGGCCGGTATATCGGACCGGATGTATGACCCCGTCGTATTCCTGACCCAGGACGGCACAAGCTGCCCAGGCGTTCGCATGTGGGATGATGACGAAGGGTCGATTCCGGTCTGGATGCCGCAAGAGGGGGGTCGAGACGATCTTGTGCTTCAGGATTCCAAAAGCTTCCTTCACCTGGTCCAGATTCCTTCCTGCTCGAATCTGCTCGTCCGTAAGCTCGTACAGCACCGCAGCGATAACTGGGAAATCCTCAATGAACTTGTAATAATAGTTCAAGCTTCCGAGAAAGGACTGTATCCCTTTCAGGGAATCTGGAAACGGGAGATCCAAAACTCCTTTCGCGATCTTCGGGGTTGCCCGGATCCCTTCTGCGCTAATCTCGTGAGACAGGTATGGGATGCTCAGCTTTCCAAATTCGCTCTTTGGAAGACTTACTGAAATGTTCCAGTACCGAAGTCGGAATAGCAGGGCATTCAGATCCTCACATAACTGGTCCCAAGTCGGCGCACCATGAGCGATGTCATCAATGTACGAACTACGACCCAGGACCGGACTCATCTGAGAAGGGGCTGGAATATTCCTCTGGAATACGGTCATAGTGTCAGAAAGAATCGGGACCTGACTTTCAGAACCCGGATCTCCAGATTCCGTCAAATTCAGGAATTCCAAGACTTCGGGATCTACTTCAGCTTCTTCCTCGGGAGACAAACGCACGAATCCCCACAAGCAGTTGTTGATTACCGCTTGGTAAACCAACGGTGCATTCTTCAATCCAAACAGCATCCGGATCCACTGAAAGTGTCCAAAAGGACAAACAAAAGCCGATATCAATTTGGCGCGTTCAGACATCCGGATCGCCCAGGATCCACTCGCCATATCCAGGCTCATGAACCACATTGCACTCTCGAAGCCAATCAGGAGGTCGTCAATCAGGGGTAGTGGGTAGTTGGACAACACAATAAACCCATTAACCACCCGGTAGTCAATACACATCCGGATGTCCTCACCATTCTTTTTAAGGACGATGAGAATTGGAGAGGCCCATGGCGATTCCGAATGTTCAATCAATCCAGTTTCCAGAAGCTTCTTCAAAAGTTCCTACACCTTGACCGCCAAATGAGGTGCTATCGATCGCGGACGTTGAGCGACAGGTTTAGCCATCCCGACATCCAGATCACAGATCACACCTCTTGCAGGAGCGGGTGCTGCGTTACCGTCGCCCAAAAAGATACTGCGATGGCTCTTCAGGATTCCACGAAGTTTCCGCTCTTCTTCCGGAGAGGTCTTTCCGGATTCCCCGACGTCAGCCTTCTCAATATCGTATTTTGGACTCAACTCGTGTACTTCCGGGAGCATGACCAACTGATCCTTCAACTGAGACAGCATATCACTCCCCTCGTGAACATACACCGCCGGTTCCAGATTCAACTCTTCCGCATTCAGGTGTAGACATCGGATAAACTTCGTTTCCAGCGTCCGGATGGCTTTGCTTACTATGTCCGCCTTAGATGAGATTCCAAGATGTAGGCTTCCGGATCCCTCTTCCTTGTCAGGCGGTCCCTCCAGGTTCCCATCGCTCAGCACGCCCTCGATTGCATCGAAAAATTCTTCGTCCTCTGAGTCCCCTGGGGTTTGGATTTCCGGATTCACTAAATGATCACCTTGACAGATACCTTCTTCACATGAGTATTCCGGAGTCTTCACCGCTTCCGGTGGTTCTTCCCGAATTCCCTCCGAAACTTCACTGATCGTCTGAAGCCCTTCTGGATTCCGGACATTCAGACGCATGGCATCTGGATCCGAGGCGGATTTCGAATTTGAACGTGGCGAGTCTTGTAAACATACCATATGGACTCCAGAACCTCCTCGAGGTGGCCTTGTTAGTAACTTCTTCGGCCATGGGTATTCTGGCTTCCGGACGATTGGAGGTTGGGATGCCTCGATTGCTTGAAGATATCTTCGTTGGCGAAGCTGTTCCTGACGAGAGTTAGTGTTCTCGTAAATCAGGACTTCCCATTCACGATACCTTCAAAGTCCAGGTCGCACGAATCTCCCAAAAGGATAGCATCCGAATTCCACAATCTGCGCGACAGGAGTGTTCGTGTCTATGCAAACATCCTTTTCGGAAATGTTGACGACCTTCACCGCGACCGCCCATGACTTCGCACCATATATCAGCTGGGTCACCCAGCGATCACCTCGTCCAGCCCAGACTACTTCACGCTGCGGATTACTTTGGCCATAATTGATCCGGATGACCGCTTGTTCCCCTGGCCCCAAATAAAGGGTTTCCGGAGGCCGGACTTCCAGACGCAATCCTTTGCGTTGTTGGTCGAAAGTTCTTCCTGAAAGCATGACGTTTTCTTCGTCTGGAAGTTGCGCCAATCCTTCGCGAATACACAGTCGTACTCCCGCCGAGTACATGAAGTCCATTCCAAGCAACACGTCAACACCCTCGCCAATGTTGGCTACCCAGAGTTCCAGAACGTAAACTACGTTCAGACCCAGGGTGACTTTAACTTCGGTTTGGGCAGCGATGTACGTCGGGACACCTCCTAGTCCAGATACCCGGAGCTGTTTCCGGAAGTCCAACTTGAGCTTGAGTCTACGCGCAAGATCCAAACTCAGCATACTCACCGACCCTCCGGAATCCAGAAGGATATCCGTCCGAATATTATTCACTGCACCATGTACCATTGCAACCCGTTTTGACGTCTCCGATCGATGTTCTTCCCACCATCCATATCTCTCTCCGGGTTTCAGTCTGAATTCCACCGGGGTGTCATCCAGATTGTCTGGATTCCAATCATCGTCCAGATCTCCAGAATCAACATCTGGAAAAAGTTCGAAACCGGAATCTGGAACCTGAGAGTCATCTTGGGTTATAGTCATGCATTGATGGTTAACTTGTTGTTTCTTCAATTCTGGGCCGACGTACGCTAACACACACAATTCTGGGGGTTTCTTGAGCCCGACGCGTTCTGGATCCCCATCCAGCGGGCTTCTTAGTTTAACTGTTGTTCCCCAGAATCGGCGTCCGAATCCAGAAGTTTCTTCCGGATGGCGGTTGGTACTTCCAAAGTCCCTTGTCGGATAAGGTTTTCCAGATCTTGGATTGCCTCATGCTTCCCACAGTGTCCCTCGTGGTACTTACCACAGTAATCACACTGCCGCATCCAGCAGAATCGTACCAGATGGCCTTTCCGATGACAGCGTTCACACTCGATGTCTGCCCAGCAGTCTTCCTTGAGATGTCCAAAGTTCCTGCAGTTCTCACAGTACCGAGCGGAATAATTGGGGTTCCGGAAACCTTGACGTCTGGGATCGTGTTGTTCCGGATGGCTCCTGGAATCCAGACGATCCGTTGAAGACTGGGGCCTCCAACCTCCTTCGTGAAGAATCTTGTAGACTGCTTCTGAAAGATTTTCCATGCTAGGGAATCCGGGTTCCTGATTATCGGACTTGGTCGTTGTGGTTTCTGGAGCCGCCTTTTCTTCATCCTCAAACTTCACATGGCGGTCCCCTTCATCCGAATCGTCTTCACTTTTGGCCAGATATGCTCGTCCTGAACGCTTCATCCGGAACTTGTCTCGAGGGACGTTGTCCGCTCTGAAATCCCGCTTTGGAGGTGGGGTGTCGTAGTCGTCTTCCAGAGTCAGATCTTCATGTTGCTTCAGGACGTACTCGACATCTTCCAAACTTCGAAGACGTTGACCTTGAAGAGTCGTCCGGAGTCTAGAATCCAAAAGCTTCTTAGTGAATGCCTTCAAATGCTGCTCTCTATACTTGGACGATCCGTCAATCTGGATTCCCGCTCTATCCGCCACCTTGTTCAGGCGGTAGTAGAAATCCAAAGGTGTCTCGGACTTCTTCTGGAACATCGTGTAGTATCTCTCAGCATCCGGAGTCTTTGCCTTACAGTAGCGTTCCTTGAATGCTTTCAGAAAGTCCTTCCACTTCCTCCGGATTTTCGGACGCAGGTTCGCTCGCCAGTTCCGGACTGCCGGGGATAACTTCAGCTTCATCTCGTAAATCTTCACATTATCCGCCCAACCGCCTTGCACAGACATGCTCTGGAACCTCTCCAGCCAACGCATCCGGGTGGCCAAAGGCGCCTTCTCATCGAAATCTTCTAGAGTACTCGCGTTGACAAACGGCTTGAACATATAAGTGGTCGTTCCGGCTGCCGTTGTAGATTGCTATGCGTGTGTGGTTGTGTGTGGATTGACGTCACTCCAGAAGCCTTGTCCTCAATGAAGCTACTGTCCGAACTTCTAGAATCCGCACTCGACCCACTTGATTCGAAGCTTGAGTCAGAGGAACTTGGATCGTCGGACGGTATTTGCATTCGGGACGTCGACTTCTTGCTGTGCCTGGACGACGAGCTTTGTTTCTTCGAGTCGGTCCTTCTAGACCCGCTCTTCCTGGCAGCATCCTCCGCCGAGCGCTACCGGACATCCCTATCCCTCCTTTCAGATGTATTTTTCTTCCTTGTCGTCGACTCCTTCTTCACCACTAGAGTCTGAGGCGCCGATGTCTTGGACACTTGCTCCCTAGGCGCTTTAGAATCACGAGTGACGACTTGTAGAGCTGCTGCAAGCTGTGCAGCAAAGACTTCGTCTGGGTTCTGAACAGCTGTTTTCCAGGAATCCAAGTCAGATACATTTGGAGATGGGCCACTGGATACTGGACGCAAAGTTGCCGGATCAGATGATGGGCGACCTTGAGTTGCACTTGTCTCAGGCGGTTTGCTGGCTGCTGATCGCAGGTCGCGCACCTGTGAAGCCAAGAAATTATGTACAGTCTTCGCCGCCTCTCCTTCTCGCTTCCGTGCGATTTCCAATGCTTGTAGCTGTCTTTGCAGCTTCAACACCTTCTCGTCTTCAAGGGACGTGCCTTGGTCCGTGCATCCCGAACACCTTCCGAACGCCGCTTGTGCGGTGGTCGTTCGGATGTCTGGGTGTCTAGATCTCGAACTTCGGCCAAGGCTTCCTGGCCGCGAACAGGGTCTTGATTCAGTTCCTTCATCGGGAACATCGCTTGGAACTTGGAATCCAGGAGTTTCTCTAACTTGACATCTATATTCCCAGACAATCTCTCCAGAGCAGAACCCTGCTGGTCTTCCATCCTGGCCATGACTTCTTGGAGTTGATACATGGTATTCAGGGCAACTTGCGTGGATCCGGAGCCAGCCGACTTAGACGATCGTTCCGAGCGGGGCGGGGTTTCAAAGGTCCTTTGGCGTCGGCTATCAGACTTTTGGACACTTTGTGATCCCGATTCCTCAATTGGTGGGGACCGTCGATCCGCTTCGTGTCGCCTAGAAGACGACTTGTTACGTTTTTTCTTGGATCTCTCTTGCTTCTGCTCTCCTGAATTCACGTCATCTTGATCACCAGGAGTGCGAGGCGCTTGGTGGGTAACCTGGAACGTGATTCCAGATTCCGCCGCCGCCCCACTTCCAGATTCCCGCGCAGTCATTGCCATCGGGTTGAACGCTGAATAGGGCATGTGCGTCCTAGCACTCCGACTCATCCCAAATCCGGATGACTCCGAAGTGCTTTCCCGAGATGTCCGAGTTCCGGAGGTGGCACTTGCCATTGACTCACTTGATCCCCCAGAAGTCTCAAACATGCTGGACGACTGAGCTGAACCCCCTCGTTCCGGAACGCTCTGGTGTGAAGACAAGTTGCTTCGGGACGACGTGAATTCCAGATCAGCTTCCAGATTCCGGATGACGGTAGACGGCACGGATGGCATCGACGAAGGCGCTGGCGACGGAATCGACAACTGTGGTGGCCGAGGCCTTACGCGTTGGATGCGTTTTGCCTGGACATCCTGATGGACAGGTCCCCTTGGACTTCTCAACTTCCGAAATCCGGATATCACAAGGAGCTCAGTGAAGTCCCGTCCCAGTAGAGAGGCTTCGTAATCCGAAATGAATATGCTTCCACCTTGATAAGTGGCTTCTGGACGTACTTGATAAAGTATTTCCCTTCCAGAGGCCGCAAGGATCTGGGCGTATTCCTGCATCCGGACTACTAACTGTCTCCACTCGATCACCTCCACAGTCAATAACTGTATCACTTCGCCAACGACTTGTCGAACGAGATCTGGATGTACCTTGAAGACACGCGTCCGGAACCATCCAGGTACCAAGTTCACAAAACCAAACCCGGCTTCGAACAGTAGAGTCTGAAGGACGGCAATACATTCTCGAGGTGAGAATGCCATTGGCGGGATCAAGCCTGCTCGTAGATCTTGGGCCGTTCCAAAAGTGTGACGCTGGATCTGAAGTTCTGAAATCCAGGCATCTGTCTGTGCCGACATCAACATCCGACGATTAAGATATTCGGAAGTCTTCGAAGCCGCATGAAGGAAGGCTTCGGTATCCAGATGTACGGGAGGCCAGTCGTATCTGACGTCAGGTGGAATGCCCCTTTCGGAACCATCGCGCTCCCAACGTCTTACCTGCTCGGCCACATATGCCTTCGCGAGACCTTCGGTCATCTGTACTTCAGACGCCCCAGATGGAACATCTAAATGCTCTTCCATTCCAGAATCCGGAATATCTAATCCACTCGGTTCTTGTAGAGGCACCTCAGAGGGCATCTGGAACGGCTCCTGGTCCGGATACAGTGTAGGCACCCGGAGTTGCGGAATCACCGGCGGGGACATGCTATTGCCTTCAAGCGCAGTATCTTCCTGAACCGGCGACAGCGGGCGATCTTCCTGCTTCACGCGTGGTGACTCCTCTCGAACTCCAGATACGGCATCTGGATCCACTCTTTTCGGCGGAGAAGGATCCAAACTCGATCCTCCGCGGGGGCTTCAATCTCGACGACTTCATCTTCAGTAGCCTCTCTTCCAGAATCTTCGGCATCACTCCCGACAACTTCGGACTCCTCACCTTCGGACACCTCCTGATCGGAATCCTCTTCCTCCGAACCCGACTCGGATCCGGATTCTTCTTGCTCGGGGTCGCCTTCTCGGTCCGAAGTTTCTTCCAGATCACCCCCGTCCAGACTTGCGTGGTGCGCATCCTCAACGGAAGATCCGGAATCTTCCTCCTGGAGATCCGGCAACTCCTTCGCTTCCTGGGCAGCCTTTCGCTTCGCAGCGTTGGCCTGACGAGCTCTTCTCATAATTGTATCTAAATCTTCATGCTCTTCAGGCAGCTGCCCCTTCAACCGACGCGACGATCTGGATGCCATACCGGATCCAGAATCCGCGTCTCCCCCTTTGCGTGCGCTTTCACTTCCAACCATCACAACCACGATTAGAAAGTTAGTTAGCACTCAGTTACCCTGAAACTAATCGAATCGAATATAGAGTAACTCAGTGATACACTCGGTAACGAATCCGGGCACGCGCACCAGCTGTGGCGAAGTGGGTGAACACTTTTCGGCTTCCGGACTGGAAGTCGGTCGCCCAGAGTGTATAGTGCGTGCCCAGGTGGATTCTGGAATGAAACGTCCAGATGCCAAGTGGGGTCAGTCTCAACCTTCCGGGATCCTATGGGTATCCGAAAGGCAGAGTTGGCGTGTGACCTTGTGGTATCCCTTTGGGTATCGTTTGTCTTCGTGTATCCGGTGTAGTCACCAATGAGTTACTTCTGGATGCCGATCGGATCCAGGTATCTAAAATGCCAGGTACTTTCCAGATGGAGTCGTCTGGAATCAGTGAAAGACTATTAGCAAAGTCTTCCCCTAGCGGTTAACCAATACAATACAGAGAGTTAATATGCAAATATACAGCCGCTCTTATTCTTTGTGGCCCTTGAGCGGTGGGCACTCCAGATGCCAGTCGATGGAGTCTGATTCCGGAACACTGGCTCAGTTCCGGGACTCTCACAAGCGCACCACTTCCGGATAACCACTTGGTTTCCGGAAGATAATATTCAAATGGAATCCGGGATTACTAGAAAGTAATCCGGATAACCCTCAATATACAATCCTATCACACAGTAGTTAATTCAATACAGTTCCAAGGGGCTAACTACTAACAACCTCCTAAAAACGCAGTTATAATATGAAATGGGTATCCGGAGCCCGGAATACCAACTGGAATATGAAATAGGAAGTTCACTTCCGGATGCGCCTTCCGGATCCCTTACCTAACTTGGTCTTGACCTTTGTGGAGAATCCCGCGGCGGTATACGCTGTCGTCGCGGCCTAACGCTGGCGGAGGTTACCCCGAGCCCTCTTCTTGAGGCTGGTCGGCGGTTCTCGGCAGTGGTGGCTTGTGGGAACCTCCCGCACACTCACTTGCGTCCTTGGTGGCAAATTGAACTCTCTGTTATTTATGTATAAGTATTTTGCTAAAGTCTCTGCTAAACATCTTGATTTTACTATAGAAAGGGGCAGGGAGCGCGTGTTTCTGTCGCCGAAGCCCGAAGAATTCCGGCTGGTGCCGAGCACATCCTGGTCGGTCGTTTTAGTCGGTCGGTAATCACTTGACTTGAGTATACGTAGAGCTTCAACTGGATACTGGGTACAAATCAGGATTTCCCCGGATGCCAGTCCCTTCCAAATGCTCTTGGTGTTTGGATTCCACGTGACCTTGGGCGGCTTCTAGAGTTCTTTTCACAGGATATACTTGGATACTGTATGGGCACCTGGTTCTGCTATATCAGGACTCCGGATGCAGATGGTCGACTCGGGATTCCGGAGATTATCGAAAGTATTCCTGAAGCGTAACGCTTACATCTTCCCAGATTCCCGTCCCAATGTTGTCAAATCTCAGCCAATCAGCTCACAGATCAATGAATGGTCCTGGGAGGCGGCTTCTGGGGCGAAAATTCAAACCCACAGCTTCACAATGCTGTCCTAAAGATCATCGCCATGGCCTGCCTGCGAAGTCCGTCTTCCCAGACAGCAAGACAGAATGGGCGAAGTTGGAACAGCTATCTCGGGGGCTTCCTCGGTTTACGACACTTTGAAAACTGAGGAATTTGAAACAGAACAATCAGAAACCTGCAATATTGCATTTCTTCTACAATGTGCAAACATATGCGAAGATGCAGGAAGGCTGTGAATGTGTGCACCTTTACTTAGTGGCCCATTATACCAGATACCTCTCGAAGCTGATGATCCGATATCAAAGGCCCCTTTTCAGCTATTAGTCAAGATGTAACTATGCTATAGTCTACAACAAGTGTAGATATGTTAAAACCAACCATCCTAACTCAGCTGGTGGCAGTACACCAGCTCTAATCTACCTCACTTTGTCTTCTGACACTTCCTTACCAAGCCAAGCTTCCCCCTAACCTCACAACATGAAGAAACCAAACCACGTCGCCAATTTGGACCATTTTCAAGACTAATTTTGAAAATTTAGCTCAGACAAATTGTGAATACACTACAAATAAGTCTGACATAGGCTAATTTTTGAGCTCAAATTAATACTAGTAGCAGAAATAGACCGCTGTGGAAGTCTATGACTGAACTGGAGACACATTTCAAGCGCACTCTGACCACCAAATTTACACACTTTTGTGTAATAGTAGCCTCAGTCTGTGGACTATCGACTCAGGCAACATTTGCGAATTAAAGATATGGGGGCCCCCGCACAATGAAATAAGATTGGTTAGGCTGTTCAGCTCCTCCCAGTATTAAAACATCCAATGCAGTGAATGATGGATCCGTAAACTATGACATGCCTATTTTCATGGAGTCATCGAATGCGGCGCCAATTGGTCTTGGGTTGCAATTGAGTAATGCTCAAGATCAACTCACTGCTATTTCGTTTCTATATATTGAGAAATACATGTATATCTGTCAAAAATAAAAATAATTCCAGTGATGTGATCTGATTAATTAAAAATGTTGCTGTTGTTGCTTCTGAGTCGAGAACTGTCCATGACAGAGGAGATGGATGTGAAGCTGCGCTGCGGTGTGTACGGCGAAGGGAGCGTCTTCTCCGTCAAGATCAAGCGCAATGCAATTGTGGCGGCGCTGCAGGAGACCATCGCTGGTATCTTGAGCACCGAGCAACTCACAGTTCCCCCAAGGTTGCTGACGCTGTACTTGGCGCGGAAGAAGGGGGAAACCATGTGGCTGAAGCACGACCGCACGGTGAAAGATTTTTTGCGAGGTAGCATCAGCACCGAGTATGAAGAGATGCTTTCATCTTCGAGGATCAACAAGAAGGAGTTGTTTGGACCGAGTTTCACGCCTGGGGGCAAAGATATTCATGTGCTGGTGGAACTTCCTCCTGATGAAGTTGGGGTAGCCAATAAGAAGCAGCGCCTGGCGTGGCGGTCGACTCGGTGGAGATCACACGCTTATGACCCGAACTCCCAATACTTCCTGCTGGAGAAGGAGGATGTGGACGAGTCGGGACTTCCACCCGTTCGCATGATGCTCTACTGCAGACCAACATTCCACCGCCAATTCGAGTTCTTGCGCGATAAAGTATTGAATGAAGGTCATTTGGGCTGGATTCTCGGCCCTCCTGGAACGGGAAAGTCAATTACAGCCATGGCATTCGCGTCGACTCTGGACAGAAGTGAATGGATCGTGACTTGGATCCACGTGGGCAAGTTTATGGATTGGCAATGCGTGCGCCTCATCGGTGACGAACGAAAGACTCGATTTCTTGAGATCTCGGACGTGGATGAAGTGTTGATGGTTGCCGATAAGAGGCATCACGTAGTGCTTGTTGACGGGTGGACTGCTGCAAACGAGTTTATGGAGTTGACACGCAAGTGCGTCCGATGGTTCCTTCACAGCAACGGAGTGAAGCAGCGGCGGCTCGCGTTTGTTTGTTCAGTTTCCACCCGTGGGAAGTTTCAAGAAGACATGGAGATTCTGACTCGTGCAAGGGAGTTCCGCGTGTGCTCATGGACTCTGGATGAGTACCTCAATGCGATCAAGGATGACGAGGTGTTCCAGAGTGTGTCACAATGTCTGGATGCTCCTGCAGTTTTGCCGGATGAAGAGATGTCTCGCGCGGCAATGGTAGAGTCCAAGTATTACTACGCAGGTGGTTCCTGTCGTTATATGTTTCACTTCTGCACTGCGACCGTGGCGACGAAGTTGAGTGATGCTGTGGATTCTTTGAATGATGCTGCGACTGTTGCCACGAGTGACCAGCGTTCATCTTCAAGTATCAACCGTCTCTTTGGGATGTTCCAGCGACCTCGCGTCGTGGGTACGGTGTCGCCTGTGATCAGTCAGTATGCTGCGACGCTGATTGCCGTCAGATGCGGTCCAGAAGCTATCAAGAAGTTCATGTCGACGTATCAAGATAGTTCAAACCCAGCATTGAACAGTTGGATGTTGGAGATGGTGTTTTTTGCAAATCTTCGAAACGGCGGCCTCGCTCTGGTCGATGCGGCAGGCAACACGGTTGACACGTGGGGTCAATCAGTTATTGTGATCACCGATGGAATACCTGCGCTTTCCTCTGCTCAGCCCGTTTGGATCAAGCCAGAAAAATGGAACCAAGGCGGATATGACGCTATTATGGTGTGCAAGCGTACTCAGCACGTGCGTTTTGTGCAGGTGACAAGTGCCCACAAGCATTCTTTCCGCATCAGTCACTTTTACGGATGGCTGAAGATGCTGTCGGAGTCGCCCGAAAGTTTCGAGGTGAAGATAATGGAGATTATCTTCGTTGTCGAGCAAGAAAAGCTGAGCACGTTCGACTTCTCAACTGTGACAGGAAACGGACTACTCGTACCGTTTGGTTGGCTGAAGGGCAAGGAGACGGACCTGGTGCGGCTTGTAGGGACTTCCCATATGTGTAATGGCGTCGAGTTCCGAGGTTCCGAAACCGAGTTCCGACCCGTTATCCCAAAGAATTTATTAATATAGTTATACGATGAATCTACAATGTAGATGTATTACGTATATGAACAGGCCAAAACGCTCCACGATGCAAATTACCTCGCGATTTAACCAATAAGCACCAAATTAATTAAGCTAATTCAATATCACAAATGAATAAAGCACCTTCCATATTCAATAAGCGCGGTTGAGGAAACCACGACAACTGCGGAGAACGATCCAGTTGTTGAAGCCGTTGGCATATTTTAGATCGGGAAACGATGTTCATGAAATTAACAGGAGTCTGTTAGTGATAAGATATTTCTAGATAATTGTAGTGTGCGCTGAATATATCAGCTTGGTCTTACCGCAGCTTTGACCTGAAGTTAGTCCACCCTAATGTGTCTAACAGCCACTGGGCTGTAGACAATGGGTGGGCATACGGATTGGCAGGTGACGTACAGCTGAGGGCATTGCTGCCGACCGAAGTGTCCGACACAGGTCAGCTGAGGACTTCGCAGTCATTTGATATCACAGACTGCATAAGGATTTAGTGTAGCCAACTACATGTTCTAAAATGCATGTCCACACCAAGCTGCCTATCGCTCCGATTGAGTGGACAGCAGAGCTTGAGCGAGGACGAGCTGGTGACCGCCAGACTCATGGTATCGCTCACTCTACAATTTGCTAAGGCAAAACTACATCAATACACTAGGCGACTACTTCTGTGCGGGTTGGCCCCCGCATCGGTGTGCGTTTAACTTTGCTTCAATTTCCCGGATATACTACAATAATTGCAAACAAACAAATTCCCTGGTAGACAAACATGAAAGTATTCTTACCAAGCGATGGATCAATTCTAACAGTAAGGAAAGTTAAAAGTTCCAACTAGCTTGTTGCAAACGTATCACGTCTACATTTAGTAGTTTAGTGGTCATTGCGTGTATCCAAGCAGGATATTAATGCGCTAGCTACAGGACCAACTGACTGATCATACCACACAAGCTGAAGGATTGGAAACGATTAAAATGGCCAAGTCGCTTTTCGCTACAGTCAGTCCAATATGGCCGAGACGCTCCATGGACTTTCAAGTTTGGCATACGCTACATAGCTAGCAAAACGATTCATCCTACAACTGGTTAATCAATTTCTACTTCTTCAATATCAATTGTTAAAGTAGCCACACTAGATTAAGATATTGAGGTAGTTGGAGTGACTTGAATATATCTCTTATAAAATCTCCGTGCATGGTATTACATGAATTGAAATGTAATGCTCTGTTGTCGATGTGGTACAATATCAGATTTGGACGTAACACATTTATCTAAGCTGTTCAAAGTAGAGAAAAATTAGTTCTTGCTAGAAACGCAAGCGCTCGCCCAGCCACACTTACAAAACAAACTAAATTTAACTAACAGCACATAAACTTTTAATCGTCGGTGATGGGACGTACGTTTTTAGAAGTCAATACATTGTTGTAAATCCACAAGTCCGCAATCCATAAACATGTCGTGGATTTTCCTATGTGTATGAATCCGGTAACCCAGAAATGTTTGCACTTGTTCATCCGATACGGGTTCTAACAACGAATCAGCAACGGTATCTTCGCTGTGTTTGCACTCATTGCTTGTATTCTCTTGCCTTTCGAAGCTGTTGGAGGCTCTCATCTTGCGACTCGTGAACCCGATATTTCTTCACTGCCTTAAGCTTATTGTTATTCTTCTGGTGAGTCATGACAAGAAGAAGAAGAGCTTCGTAAAGTGGTATTGAGTTTCTCTCAGTAAGGACAGGGTCACACACGATGGATAGTCCACGACTTGGGTCAAACCCATCAGCAATCTATTATACGTTTCTACGAACTGGCGAAAACATAGCTACACTAAAGATTCTCGTAAAAACCCTTCAATCACAAACCATCCAGAACGCGGTTGCAATTCGCAGTCTGTCAGGGTGAGTATTAGTAAATGTAGCGGGAATGTCGTTCCTTTATCGTATGTGACGCGAATGTCGTTCGATGACATCCAAAAACAGCCCCCAAACAACAGTTCTTCGAACTGCGAATATATAAAAATTTAGAGAGGGGGGGGGGTAGAAGAGAAAGAAGAGATATAGAGACAGTGCTGACTTTTTGTGGAACTTGGGAACTCAGTCCCGCATTGTGTATAAAAATCATAATGTTGATGTTACATTGATTTGGTAACATGGAACCGGTTCAAATCTGAGGTCGGAACTTTACGAACTACTGGATTTTAATAACTACAATCACTCTGATGACTCGTGGGTTAAAGTGACGAGTTCTGGACAATTCCTAAGAATTCACATTAGGATTAAGTAACATTCAGCGTTCTTTGTGTTGGCGTACCCTAGTGGACGGAATGCATTGATTATGTTACATCATCCGCTCTGAGCAATGCATAAAGGGCTACGTGCGTACCCCTAACCCACATATA